>OZ012704.1:78938730-79222539 GCA_963942595.1 Cylloceria caligata
TTTCGAATTTTTAACAACATTGTATTTTTGGTTTGACGAAATTAAAAAATTCACACGAAACTCGTTAATAACGCGAACAATCGATGGAAAATTTGTTTCATCAGTTATGCAATAAATTCTCATTATTGACATTTTCGTTACAAATATTAATATAAATATACCGAAGCTATGTCATTTTCGAAGACATTTGATTTTTTAAAAGATTTCTTTAGCACTCGATTGTCGTTAAATTAAAATTTTACAATTTTTTTTATTTACACAATAATTTATTATTATTATTTACCATTTTTTACCGAGCTTCCTCTATGAGAAAATCCAAAATAATTAACATACGTAGAAGGGGGTTTCTGAAAAATTGGAAAATAATAAGGAAACAATGCGGAAGAAACTAATTTGCTTTCTTCTTTTTTTTTGATCTCTTATCTAATTTTATTTATCGTTCTATCTTTGGATCAACGTTCGTAGTCAGTGCTACAGTCTTTAACCTTCTCGATTTTTCCTTCTCCATTGCCCTTTCTTTGGCTCATCTTATTCCTTCATCCACCCGCGAGTCCGGCGTAGCCGCCACAAACTCTTTTTCCTTTACGCCTCGAGGTGCGAGATATAAAGCCAGATACGAGAGAAAAAGTGGTCTAGACGATTCGAGATGGGGTTGCTCCCGCAGGTAGAAAGAAAGAAGGGAGCCGGAATAAAAGTATTGTAAGAATAAAGGGGTGATGGCTTGCCGAGGTTTCTCGAACTCGTGTTATTCTCCTCGGGAATAGAGAAGAAAAAAATTCACGTAGTACCTACAGTCAACACATAATAATAAATAAAAGAAAATACAAAATCCAGTAATTTTCATTCAAGTAGATGCAAATGACGTTATTACTTTCAAGTGTGAGAAAGACGAGTAAGTTACGTCCTCGATCTCGTGGTTGTTGTCAACGTTGACGATGTTCTCTCGCGTGAAAACAGACGACGATTCGTCTGTTCTTCGACAAGAAATATTGAGGATAAAGGTGACCGATGAAGGGTCTCGCTGCGTAAACGAAGGTAGAAAAGGGAACGCTGTTGCGATGTAGAAACGGCGAAGAACCAAGTGCTATGACCCACATCGGTGACGACTTGTTCGAGCGCAAGTCGGAGCGCGAGCAACGATGAAAATATGACGATACCAGCCGGCATCCGATAATAAAGCACCGGCTCGTTATTTTCTCTTCCTTTTACATTAACTGTAAAAACGTTGGCCACTTGGTCGGGAGCGCGTTCATCGACGTCGGGGACAAATAAAGAATAGAAAGCTCTCGCGTTTGATGTAATCATCGAACAGCTCGGTGGCACTGTTGTTATCCGAACCCTTTCTCCGATGACTATCCTCCGGCAAACTTTTAAAGGTCGTTTACATCGCCCACCCCGACGCTCACCTTTTTTTCCTCTCGTGTTCCGCTCAAGCTGCTTCTCGACATAATATTTCGCGCTCCCGCGAGCTTACATCGCGTACGAACGCGATTTCACGATGAAGCTTGCGCTCGTTCGCTCGTGCTTTACACACGTTCTCTCCGATACTTGGAACCGAGTGTGTAACATCATACCGCAGTACCGACAAGTACAAGGCTTGACCTGTGCATTAACCGCCGACGTAAATTCTGTTGCTCGTGCTTACACTCCGTGCAAAGAAGAGTTTGTAGCAATAATGGGCCTGTTACGTACGAATGAGGCAAACACCAGTCGTTAGCATACCGCTATTCCTTTCTCTCCGATACCTTTCACATTGACCGTGGGGTGGACAATCACTGACGGCTGCCGACGACTGTATATATCACACAATTATGTCCCATCGTGCTGTGGTGGTCGATCTCGTTCGCTCAGACATGCTAATTCGGTTCTAGGGAAAGAGCAACCCCTCGGTTCTCACCCCCTGACCGACGCGACGACGACGACGACGACGACCACAACAGCAACGTCAACGGACAGAATACCGAATTCTATATATAGTCATCGTGGTTGTCATCGTGGTAGTCCCTGTTAGCCTCGGCTCATGTAATTTTCATAGTGAAAAACTTACGAAATTATCGTAAGCGAGCGCTCTCGCGGCCACTCGCACATACCGTCTACGTTGTCGTCCGGATCACGCATTACCGCACCCTTGCCGGAACGAAAACGTTGACTGTCGAGGCAAAATATCGAGGGTGAGCAAACCAATTACATGAAGAAGAAGAAGAGGAAGAAAAAAAACAGAAGTAAAATAAGCAGGGGGATGAAAAATAATAATAAAAATAGGGAAAAGAAGACTGTCAGAAAGAAAGTTTTAAAACGGTAACGTTTTTTTTTTTCTTTCTTTTTTTCGTTGCTTTGGATGGTGCATAAAGGGTTGTTTGATGATATTCACGTGTATTCGTCGTTCTTTTACCGCATCAAAGTAAACTCGTAGGATATTACACCGTTCATTACAACGCGATAGCTCGAACTACGTATGTTCACAGTGTGCTACCATGTTGCAGTTACTCGTACTATACATCGCCGACGGTAATTTGTTGCGCCCGCGTAATTAAAGGGCGTGTATCCGTCCTGTACTAGCTTCGTATTATATAGATATATAGCGAGTACACGAGTACACGGTAGATGTAAAAAAAGGAAGAAAAATAAAATTAAAAAACACGATGAGGAGTAAAGAGAAGTATTAGCATCGACGAGGCTACGTCATGTGGAAATGCACGTGACTCACTCCTTTCCGCCGTTTACCCCCTATAATTTCCCGCAACCTGGTATTCACGGACGAAAGAGCGAGAGACGAAGAACCAGAAAGAAAAAAAAATTTATGTCCAAGAGAGAACGTTGCGTTTCATGCGATATCCTGCTTTGCTTGGTTCTCCCTCAGGGAGAACCTAAATATAGCCGAAAAAGAGAAAAACACATAGAGTAAGGGCGCAATTCAACTGGAGCATATGCGTTTAAGTAAGAAGAACGAAGAAGAGGAAGCAACGGGAAGAAAAATAAAAATATAAAATTATAAGACGAAGAAAACAGTGGAACCTTGACTCTGCGAGTTTTAATGCGCCTTCTATAACTATTATAATACCTTTCCCGGTCTCGCTCATTCGCCTCTGTACTCCTCGCCAACGTAGCAAGAGCAGTAGTCAAAGCCCTCTGAATACCGGGCGTATAATACTTATTCAAAAATTCAACTCTTGCGGAGCCCCAGCTCTGCAGAAAGAGCAGCAGTAGTGATAGTGGTAGTGGTAGTAGAAGCAGCAGAAGCAGCAGAAGCAGCAGAAGCAGCAGCAACAGCAGCAACAGCAGCAGCAGCAGCAGTAACGATGAGAGTTACGGTGGAAGGGGGACTCGCGCGTTTGCAGAAAGCGGATGTGAAGCGTTTTTGCCTGGACAGCAGCATGACTCTCCGGGAGTGAGTCGAGCGAATGAACGAATGAGCCTTCACCGAGCTATGAGACGCGAACCTGTTCGTAACAAGCCGTTTTATTCCGTTTTCGTTGTATATACTCATGGCTTGCTATATATATTGCACAGTTGAGACTAAGTCATGTAGTCGAGGGAAGGAAAGACAAAGAAGAGAGAGAGAGAGAGAGAGAGAGAGAGAGAGAGAGAGAGAGAGAGACAGAGAGAGAGAGAGAGAGAGAGAGAGAGAGAGAGAGAGAGAGAGAGAGAGAGAGCAGGTAGAGCAGGTAGAGGAGAGCGGAAAGCAATAAACGACTGATGGTCGTACCGGTAGAAAACAGCGAGAGTCGAGGGTTGCCAAGTGAGGTAGGACCAGGATGATAGAAAGGCCAAGTAAGACGCGCTGATTCTTCACTCTTTTCTCTTTCTCTCGTACGGCGTCGATGACCACGACCCACGCCGATGCTTTATTATATACGCCCGGAGTTTTGAGGGTTGCGCGGCGAGGTTAAAGACGCGTGGTGCTTGCTCTCGCGCTCACTCCAAGGTCGTCTGGGGGGCAGTCTTATCGATTCGGCTGTGCGCCACCCTGTTCACTTCTGGCTAAGGCGCACCCACACCACGCGTCTATCGACATAGCCAAAACACCGAACCGTACAAAAACTTCAACTGGACGTATCCGCACGTATATCTATTATACTCTGAGCTGTGACACCTGCCAAGGATACACGCAAGCTGAAAGCACATACACACGCACGCATGCGCGTACACACACACATACACCTCGTTTTAAAGCTGTCAGAGTCGATCCACGATGCGATTTATTTTCCAGGAGCGTTGGTGTCTCGACAAAGATGCCGACACCGTCGTCTCCGTGTCGTTGTACCCCTTCGGCTTTTACTATTACGTATTCAGAATCTCAGACGAAAGTTTGATGCGGCGATGATCTTGAAGTCCAAGGACGCAAGAAGGGCGTCCACCATCTCGCGCACTGTCCTTTACGATTAATACTTAAGAAATTACAAAGTCTTCTCGTCGATATCTTTATCAACTACCAAATTCCCTACACTCCAAAAAAATGTCTCTCGCTATTTTACCTATCTATGTATCTTCTTGAAGCTGCTCTTCGTAGAAAATTAATTTTAGTTTCTTCAAAGATAAGATAAAATTAATTTTTCCATGTATCGTGTTTGTTGATAATTGTTGTTGAATACTATATACGATAATTGTTGAAATTTAGTTGAATACTCATTGCTATTTCTGACTAACAAGTTACCCTAATTTTATCGATGAAAGCCCTGGAAGCAACCCCTACACTCGAGTGAAAGGGTTCACTCGTCAGGGTTCACTCGATGCTTCTAATGGGTATGCTACACCCCCAACGGGGCTAATCCACTTACTCATTCAAGCAGAAAGATTGGTTCCTTACAACTTGAGTGAGATTCGAGTGGGAGGAATCACTGGTGCAGCAATAATTTCAGTTTTACGTCCATCGCTGTGAAGAGACTCGTTCTCTCTGTTCCGAAGCGTTATACCGACGATTGGGCGCTCTCGATTATCACGTCGTAACAGTTCTCGTTGCTCACCTCAATCCATTCGCACTCCTCGATGTTATGCTCTTTAAAGTGTTTAAGGATCGAGCCACTATACGACTCCATGTTTCTTGTACTCATCGCTCCAAGAAGTTATCCGTGATTGTTGCTTTTGCAGAATTATTCTCGGATAAGTTGAATACTAATAATAATAATCGTAAAACAGTAGCGAGAAATGAGGGCATTTGTAACTCCGTCGTTAAATTTTCCATCGAAACACTACTCTACCACGATTTACTTCCGTAAAATAACTCTTAACTGCGTTACAACTCTACAATGGTACGACACTGACGGATTACAACTCTACCCACGTGACAATTCTTTGATTTGTTGACATCAGAGTTTTTATCATCGGTAACACGATAGGTAGGTTATCGCGTGGTACAATTGTAATCTGCTAATATTGTATTATGGTAGAGTCGTAATGTTGTTGAGATTTTTATTGCGGATATAAATCGCGGTAAAGCTTTTTTACGGCAGAAAAATAATGACAGTATTATAAATGTGCCGAGAATTGTAACGCTTCTGGTAAATCTCGTTGCGACCCTCGATCGACAATTTCCTGAAGAAAATACGTATAATTACAAAGCCCTTTTCTGCGATCTTGCGCCAAGGTCTCTGGAGTTATTAACGACGACGAGGAAGCAGCCAATTCAAGTACATTGCTCTTTTTTTTTTTTTTTTTCACTCGCACTCAGTGGCGAACCTTCCTCTGGTGTTGGAATCATATACGACCTTAAGAAATTTTTTACGATGTAACTTAACATTAAATAATCATCGATGAAGATTATGTTTTAAGTAAACTATTTTTGTGAATATATTAAAAGGGTGCGATGGTTTAAAAAAAAAAACACGAAACAGTTTTGTAGGAAAATGATGTTTATAATTTAATTAAATAGAAAAAAATTAATTATTTTTCAAAGATCACAGGAGGTTTGAGACGATGCGCTACACTCTTCGAGTGTGAGTGGGATATCGCTATTGGTGACGATCAGGCTGGAGCGAAAGAGAACGATATAAACGTGTAGCACATCGTCTTAATGGGGAGGAAAAATAATCGGTAAGGGCGCGTAGGGTAAGGCAATACCTTTTATGTAGGTATAAGTCTAGCCGGTGGCCAGACGGTGCAATTACTTTTCTCTCGGCTCATCGAGAACCTCCCCTCGAACGAAACCCAACTTTGCTTTCTTATCCCCGAGTCATTTCGACGATAATAAGACGGAGAATTTGGAGATAAAATTGCGAGCGAGCTTTTTGGAAAAACTTATGGTAATACGTTTATAGAGGTACCGAGATGAAAACGAGTAAAATACGTCGATGGGATAAAGGCGAGCGGATGTGTCAGCACCGGCCGTCGTCGTCGTCCTCGTCGTTGTCGCCGATCGTTCAATTTTCCAGTAGAAGCAGAGAAAGGGAGACTCGCTATTCGATGCGAACGATGGTCGAGAATGAGCGAGTGCACCTATGTATGTATGAGGACAACAACGCGGTCGTAGCGACAATCGCGTTTGCGTTCGAGGACGTGACCTCGAAAGTTCAAAAACCCCTTCGGGGTTGTCGAATTCATTATGGGCTGCTGGCTCGCCACTCGACGTCATCGAGTGCTCGTTGGCACGAATGACAACTACGACTGAATTCACGGACTATCCAACGACAGAGATCTTTTGAATATTATCCTGTACGCCAAGTTTATAAACGGACGAATACGATACCGTTTATCAACATTGTAAAATTGAGAATCGGTCGAACGTGCTGTCGCAATGAAAAACAAAATGGAGAAAGAATGGAGAAGATGCCGTGGACTGAGATATCCAGATTTCGTCTTGGTAGTCGTCACCAAGCCTGCGGATATAGCGGCCAGACGGTGGTAGCATTTTTTTTTCCTCTTATTCCCCGTCGTTCATTTCTGTTGTTCCCGAGACTGTGGCACGAAAGCGTGGAAGGTCGGAAAAGAGCGAACGGTAAGCGAGCGAAATCGAGAGACCACGTACAAGGAAAAAGAGAGACGAGGCGAAGCGAAGAAACATTTGAACGAATTAAGGGAGAAAGAGATGAGTAGACGGAGAAAAATAGGGGTTGCGAGAACTTACGTGCGTCGAGAGTGGATGACAGGGTGGGAGAATCCGTCTAGACTGTGTTCGCTCGATCCTGGCCGCGAGCGCGACTCTCGAGGGTATGAGTTTCGTAATACGCGTCGGGCCCAGAATCGCCCGCTCTGCGAGTGAAGAGGGAGTCGGCGGGGCGCGAGATGGCTGGAAACGCGACATAACGGAGAAAGCTGCGAAGGCGTCGACGGCGGTGGCGTCGCTGAACGTTCGCCGAAGAGCAAGAGGGGAAGGAAAAGGTCGGAGAACAGTGAAAGTCCTGGCGCTCGATAACCCCTAGCGCCAAGGTCACGGTCACGGCTTTCACTGCTCCCGGCTCGCGCCCCTTCCATTCGACTTCTCTCCAATTCCTTCACCTCGTCTTCCACCCATCCGCTTTCGCCTCTTCCCGCCTTTGCTCCGCTTCCTCTCCCGTCGTGCGTCCGCCGCAATGAAACGCGGCTACCGACCCAACCGAGCTGACAACCCTCGCCCAACGTCGAGAAAACCACCCCGGGCCAAACGGTAGTCGCGCGTCGCACGCCTCCACGGTGCTCTCTCTCTCTCTCTCTCTCTCTCTCTCTCTCTCTCTCTATACCATCGTGAGCAGCAGCGCAACCCCCACAGACGATTATCGGTACGATACGGAATTGGCGTCGTTCGACTGGCTCCGTTCCTCCTTCCTCCTCGTACCCCGACCCACGCGTCTTTTTCGCTCTTTCTTCTCTGGATATTCACGGTCGATGTTTTTTTTTTATGTTGCTTCCCTTTTTCATACTCTTCTCCCTTCTCCTTTTTTCTTTATCTAGCTTATTCAAAATTTCCGTCTGCGTCAGCAAATTTTGAGGGGGTTAACAAGAGCGGATGAACCTCTGACACGAATGTCCATCAATATTGTCATACGTATGTGCGGAAATAGCGGTTTGGGTGAGAAAAATAAAGAAAACAATAAGGAAAAAAACGGTATTAAGGGAGGCGCGAGAGCGTGTTAATATAATCGATACGCGATAGTCTCTCGCGAGCGAGTCATTCTCGCACGCAAGTGCATAAATATACACATCGACCTACATGCTCGAGAAAAGAGAGTGAGAGCGCGAGGGAACTGCTTGATAGTGCACCGAGCACGATGCTACGTCGCTCGTATATACCAACTATGTTTATACAGTAATACTCTAGCGATAGAATCCTATTACGCATATGGGACAAGATTGCAAGAGGTTTTCGCGTTCCGCAGTGCGGCCGCGAGATCTCGCGGTTCTATGCGATTGTGCAACGACCGCGAAGGAAAATACAGAGACAGAAGGTACCAATCGCGGCCACCACGATCAAAGCTTACGGCAATAAAATTTCTGTCTACACACTTATAGATTTACCTGTGTAAACGCGCGTTCCCTCTGTTCTACGGTGTAATACATTGCGAACATGTCAACGCTCGGAATTTCCTTATCGTTGCGCTATGCGCACGCCAACGTTATACACACGACCCTCGGAGCGCGCCCACTGTACAATATCATTTGTAACAACGTATAATAGTTAAGGTAGTTCCAAGTTTGAAGGTTGATGCTGTAATTTTTTTCATAATTCAACTGGACATCTTTGGGACTTCCTGACGTAAAAGATTGTCATATGGCGCAGCTATCTGACCTAGAAGTACATGATATCTATCGCGACAAACTGCGTCAACCTCAAAACACGTTACAGAAGGTGACAGCGGCGGGGGGGGGGGGGGGGGGGGGGGGTCACCGGACAATGAATTCAGCCTTGATACAATATAAATATCTACCAGTTATAAATAATGTTTCATTTTCTGAATAATATTAGAATGAACATTACAAGTAACATTGATTTTCTCGTTATATTAGAACGTTGTACTTAGCAATGTATCTGTTATATAAAATCCTTGTTGTGTAACAGTTACGTTGACGAGTAAGGAATTGTAATACAACAGCTACGTCAATGTTACTCTGTTTTTATCTGGGTATGAATGAATGAAAATTAATATTAGAATACTTTTCATCCAAGGATCGAAACGTTTATTATATAATTCAAGGAGAACGACCAAATGTATCTTGCAGAATGGCGATTCGTTTACTAACGCGTTAAAACGGATTAATACGAATTTTATCAATATCGAGAGAAATAAAAAAATATTCTATTAATAAAGTTGGAAAAGATGTAATATAAATTTATTTTATCAGGAGTACAAATTGAAAATGCGGGATTTTTTTCTATTTTTGAACGTTTATTCTGAAAAAATGGTAACAAATGAATTATTCAAAGTATTGTCCATCGCTAGCCACAACTTTTTCCCATCTTTCTGGCAATTTACGGATACCGTCGCGAAAAAATTCGGCCGGCTTGGCTGCTATCCAGTCATCGACCCATTTTTGGGCTTCTTCGTAAGAATGGAAGCGCTGGTCAGCTAGGCCATGTGTCATCGATCGGAAAAGGTGGTAATCGGAAGGAGCAATATCTGGGCTATACGGCGGGTGGGGTAAGACTTCCCATTTCAGCGTTTGTAGGTATGTTTTGACCGGCGCTGCAACATGTGGCCGAGCGTTGTCATGTTGCAAAATTACTTTGTCGTGTCTTTGCTCGTATTGTGGCCGTTTTTCTTTGAGTGCGCGGCTCAAACGCATCAATTGAGTTCGGTATAGTGCTCCTGTGATGGTTTCGTTCGATTTCAATAGCTCATAATACACCACACCCAGCTGGTCCCACCAAATACAGAGCATGAGCTTGGCGCCGTGAATATTTGGTTTGGCCGTCGATGATGATGCATGGCCGGGGTAACCATATGATTTTTTGCGCTTCGGGTTATCGTAATGGATCCACTTTTCATCACCAGTGACAATGCGATGCAAAAAACCCTTCCGTTTTTGCCGTTCGAGCAGCAGTTCGCATGCAAAAAAACGGCGCTCGACGTCTCTCGGCTTCAGCTCATACGGCACCCAATGTCCTTGCTTTTGGATCATTCCGAGGGCTTTTATACGATGGGAAATGGCTTGTTGTGTCACTCCCAATGAATCTGCGAGCTCTTGTTGAGTTTGACACGAGTCTTCATTGAGTATTGCCTCCAATTCAGCATTCTCAAACTTTTTCACTTGGCCCGGCCGCTCTTTGTCCTCAACGTCAAAATCACCACTTCTAAACCGCACAAACCATCTCTCGCACGTTGAAACCGATGGAACATGACTCGGATAAGCCTCGGAGACCAATCGATGTGCTTCAGCAGCACTTTTCTTCAAATTAAAGAAGTAAATTAAAACTTCCCGCAAATGCTGTTTTGTTGGCACGAAACTCGACATATTGAGAGCTCAAAAAAACTATGAATTTGACACTGCGACAAATTGACACATACTGAAAATTAAAGCTATAAGACGTAGCTTTGACATGAACATAGTCACAGTACTGCCTGATGCGTATAGCGTTAGTAACGCCATCTGTTATCAAACCCGCATTTTCAATTTGTACCCCTGATATTTAGATTATTTATTAAAGATAAATTATTTAAAGGTTGATGTGTTGATACTGTTTTGATCGGCTTTCGAGATTGATGTGCGTTTTACCGTACGCTCGCGACTGTAACCAATTTACGCTTTTTAACTCAAGGTATCTATGCGAAATATTCAGTAAGTGCCGTTTTTTATAATTGTGTTGGAATCTTTGTAATCTTATGTACGAGTTAGCGTATTTGTTATCTACGTTATTTAATCGAAAACGGTGATAATTGTCTGATAAAATTTTTTCGATAAGAAGAAATTACCGTTTTTTGCGTTGAGATTTCTTGTGAGAAAAAAAAATCGATAAACAGGATTTCGATTCAACAATAGCAACCACTCGGCACTCAATTTATGTCATATTTATAATTAAAGACTTTATCTAATACCAGGTGAGCTGGTCGATAACCTTAATGCATCAAGATTTGTGTCGGTACCAACTTGATAACTCAATAACAATAACTTTATTTTGAGTATATTAACAATTTTACTCTGTTTTCTTCTACGAATGCACTTCTCGGAAGAGATTATAAAGAAACGCATTAATATGTGAATGTACTGAAAAAAAAACTATCTAGTTTGAGCCAACTGAATATAGTTTGCTGAATTGAATCTCCTTTAAACCAATTGAATTCAGTTGGCCCTCCGAGTAGAAAATCTGTAGCGTTACATCCGGTGTGAATAAAGCCCTGTTAAGGATCATATCTGGCCTGACAGAGCCTTGATAGTACCTCATACGCGCAGGATGTAACGTTACAGATTTTCTACTCGAGTTCAACTAAATAGTTTCTTCTCATTTTAGGAATCACGTGTAAATACTTTAAGCCAAATTAATTTAATTGGCTATCCCAGTAGAAAATCTGTAGCGTTATATCCGGAGTGAATCAAGCCCTGTTAAGGACCATATCTGGCCTGACAGGGCCTTGATAGTGCTTGATTCGCGCAGGATGTAACGTTGCACATTTTTTTACTCGAGTTCAACCAAATAGTTTTTTTCACATCAAAGGAATGACATATCAATCCCCTACTCGTTACTCTACGATCTTGGAGATAACGAGAGTTAAAGAGCTATATAAGAGATTCCCTGATATACGAAGGTGCTAGAACAGAATAAACCCGCGAAGGTTCGGCTATAACCTTGACCCTGGCGGATCGATCAGTCGCGAGCGCAGTCGGTGGTACCCGGCAGTCGCCATGGCTACGAGAGAGGAATTTCAGTGTAAGAGTAGCGAGACCGACAATCCCTCGCACGCACTCACGCATTCTCGCGAGTAAGGAGCCAACCAGGGGACAGAGAGTAGCTCTTATCCTCTCGTCGAGGGTTCCTCGCCGCCCGGATGCTGAATTTTCTATTCCTTCGGGGCTCTTTAGAAGCTCGGAGGGTCTCGTCGCTGTTTTTCGTCCGAAAAAAATCATCGTATGCTTTTGGGTTATGGCTATTTCGATGAATCTCTTTGAAAGTCGAGGAAAAAGAGGAGAACCGAAAGCACCTGGGAAATAGTCCGTTGAAGCTATATTTTCAGCTTCAACTTTTTGCGACAACATATCAAAAGTTAAATTAACAAAGTATGCACATTTGCTGATTATTCGACCGGGGTATTCGTACTTTGCGTACTACGCGTCTCAACGTATTATAATTATTATTCAAGCGAGGACGGTCAGGTATAGCCAGTGGTATAATTTTTTTTAATCGGGGGACCTTATTAAAGTGGTTAGAGACCGTACGACGAGGGATTCCAGGGGGGTAGTCTCGTCGAGGGTCGGAAAAAAAGAGGCCGGGATAAAAGAAAGAGAAAGTATATTCCACCAAACATAAATTACCGCGTCTCACAGGTGCCCTCGAACAAGATAGTTTTTTTCCTATCCCACAATCCTTTCCGTGAAGGGTCGAAGGGCGTGTTTCAAGAGGTTTTCCGTCTCTCTCCGGTCGTCGAGCTTCGACGATTTGCAAAGTAACGACCAAAAAATGTTGCGGCTCAAAAATGTCCGCGACAAGAAGGTTACGCTTAACCTACCTTAACAGGGGGTGGGTATAGGCGTCATGGGGTATGACGCGCACGTTCCCATACGTACAACCGCGAAACGACGGGAGGATACGGCAACAAACGTAGACGAAAAAAGGCTAGAGAACGCCGAGAGACTCGAATATAAAGTGTGAAAATGAAAGCGAGATAACGTATCGACGAGGGATGGTTTTTATCGAGGTCCACACCTTCGATATTCGTGGGAACATTTTTAAGAAAGAAAGAAAGAAAGAAATAAAATCTATACCGAAGATTAATCAACCAAATTCTAGGTTGGAATATCGACGTCTGGTTTTGAAGATAAATATTATATCGCGAGTGATGATTAATGACGCATGAACAACACCGGGAAAGTGGACTGAGAAAATCGTTCGTCATCTGACCTTTAAGTACCACGATATATGTATCGACAATACACAGTATGCGAACTGGTGTAGACTGTCAGTTACACGAGATAAATCTTGAATAACTCTTCGATAACAATGACTTGGATAATAATAAACAAGAGTAACTTTTCAAAGGGAATTAATTTTATCGTTATAAGCCGGACCCAATGCCGGTAATAATAGAATCTACGCATTATTCGTTTGACTAATTCATGGAAATCTAACGTTCAAATAAACGTTGAAAATTATTTTCGTGATATTGATAAATGGAATAAAATGTATAACATTGTAGAATACACAGCGTAGGCCACGCTCTGTATTCAACCCTTGTCAAATCGACCCAATTTCACGACAGAGGGCCAATGGCATTATTAAGATAATGAATGAACAAACGATATTGAGCGTACTGTGGCCGATAATAACAAATATAGAGAAGGAAGCAGCGGCTTTGGATTGCCGTATAAAACCATCCAAAACCGATTTGCTTCCTTCCGTATATTAATAATCAAACGCAACGTTTTTTTTCGGTAATGCAATCTCTTAAAGGTGTCCTCCGTTATCACGGACATAAATATTTGTTCGTGAAATATCTTTGAATTTATTTTATTCCGAGTATCATAATAAGAGTTAAAAAAAAAAAAGTACGAGTATCGTCAAAAGGCGCATTGCTTATTTTAGCGTAGTTTTATGTACATCTGGCTTACCCTACGCGCTTGAACTTCACTGTTCGCACAAAAACTTTAATGACAGACTGGACGAAAGTTCTGTAAAGTTTTGAAAAATTGTCACAATTGACCGCCTCACTCGGAATCGATTCGCATGAATAAACAATTCATGCTCTTCTCGAGTGTAGGTACACGACACTGATTTTAGTTCCTTCAGGATTATATTTAAAAGGCAGGAATAGGGTAGGTCAGAGCAAGAGTGAGGGAGCCAAGTTATCTGAGAACCGAAAGAGGGTTGTTATAAGCTTGCCAGTGGATGTCGTTATTCCCCCTTCAACCTTACATCGCGCGATATTTCGAGCGATTGCTGTGACGTGCGTAGAGAAAACAAGAAGGGCACGTATACGTGTGTGTATCGGATAGAATGAATAGAACAGACAAGTTGGCCAGGCTATGACGAAACTATATTGGAGTTACGAGGGAAAATCGGTGAAAGGTCGGTTCGAAATATCGTCTACCCGTTCGCTTTCCTGACGAGTAGACAGCAAGAAAGAGAGAGAGAGAGAGAGAGAGAGAGAGAGAGAGAGAGAGAGAGAGAGAGAGAGAGAGAGAGAGAAAGAGTGAGATAGTGATAAAGAACGTCGAAGAGAAAGGGGTTAGGGCAAAAGGAAACCGAAGGAAAGGTCTACTTTCGCGTCCATAGGCAAGGCTCCAAGGGCGACCACGCCCTGTCTGCTACCACCACTACGAACCTCCAACCCCCTGAAGTCGCACACCGCCACCAACCACCCTTGGGAAAAAACAGGCTTTACGCAATTCGTGCCTTCACCTCTGTTCGGTCCTTGACACGTCCCTCAAACATCGAAGAGACTAATAACACACGACTATTAATATACGTGCATGAGCCATCCATACGGGATGGTGGCAAGTCCCATCGTTCCAATTCACATACATATTTGTATATCTCTATAGCAACGCTATAATCTGTACGTGAGTTGAACAGACGAGAGCTGAAACGATGGGACTTGACACCGTCCCATCCGTATGCTATAATATTTTTAAAAAAGTGCATTTGAGTGCGTCGAGAAAATGTTGAACTTTGAACTTTCCTCTTGTGATTGATTTGCAAAAGGAAGCAGATAGGGTAAAGTCAGATGATCGGTTAAACCCAATCACTTCGTTTCAGACATACACAGAGACGCGCACACTCGTACATTTAGCCGCCTTTTTCTAAACCACGTTTCTCGACGTTTAAGGCCATTTTGATTATCCTGATACGAACATTTTTTAAATAAAATTGTTACAGAAGCAAAGTTTCCTCTACGAGAAAGTAAAACAAAAATCGTATTTTCATTACCAAGTAAATAAAGCGAAAGCATTTCAATTGAAAAATTATAAAACTCCAGTGAATGAACGGACCAATTGAACTTACAACTTCGATCGAAATTCATCGATGGCAAACTGAGCATTCAATGTTCAATTGAATCTTGAAAAATTCTCACGAGTCCCAAAGAAGCCCTTGCTTATTTACTGGTGACTGGTTATCTACCGGTGACTCGATTCTGTATGGTGAGACAGTGACGAAAATTCTCCAAAAGGCTTAATTAAATGATGTTTTATTCTTTTTGCAAAGAGAAGCCATCGAATTTGGAAAATTAAGTGACGAGTGTTAACTATATTCGGGCGTTATATACATCGCGTTATACACTATCGTGAAAAACGGCTAAAACTGTGTATTTTATCAATCAATAATATTTAAATGAATAAATGTCGGTTTGATAAAAATTACAAAAGCCTCTCGATTGTTCGTTACGGCTGGCTGTAACGGGAAAGAGGCTGCAGCCTCTTTATAATTTGAGATGTAAAATCCGCGCGATAATACGAGAGAGTTTAATGAAAGCGTTGAAATCTCAAAATACACTGAGCACAGAAGCGAGAGTCCGTGTTGTTGTGTATAATAGCTGTTTGCTGTGTGCTGCATGCGCGGAATTATTAGGACAGCACGTTCGGCGTGTTGCGTTTATCACAATTGTTTCACGCGATATTCCGCGTCGCTTTGCGATCCACTTTCGAGAGGGGCATACTCGTGAGTACACCACCAACACCGGTATCGGCTATAGCCGCGCATATGAGATTCTCTAGCAACGAGAGTACGTTACCGTCGAGTGTGCTATATTTTTTATGTCGACTCGAAGGCCTCGGACGATCGTTCGGTCAGAACGAGCGAGTGAATAGCGCGGAACGAAAAGGAGCAGTAGGATTCTCGTTTATCACCGACAAGGCAATTTTCACGTGTATCATCGTATTGGAAAGTAAATATTTTAAATGTTGTTAATTACTTATTTATCATTCATTTCAATACTTCGATTAAATAAAAGCAATCTTGATTTTTATGTCATTAGTAATAAATACGATAAACATGATCGATCGTCCTTTCGCTCTCGTGCCTGATAGGCACCGATACGGTACCTCATCGTCGAAGAGGCTTATTGCTTTGAGCGATATTACATACTCGAGTACCTCGTAAACCTCGAACCCCAGAACTCTAGAGGTCTCTCGACACCTGTGTGTACTGCGGGCGTTGGAGTGTATCAAGAGCTACTGTACTTTGTATGCAACATAAGCAGACTGTTGACTATATGGTACACGTAACCCGTTTACGTACCGAGTGGTGAGAGAGTGCTAGTCGACCTGGTCGGTGATCCTTTCCATCGTCGGCATGCGCCGGACGCTATACAGTTACCGTTGGTATACAGAGAAGCAAGGCTACGAGAAGAATCGGCTCCACTTTCCTGCGGAATTCAGCGCTGCGACTCAAAAGAAACGAGACTCGCCGGAGCGCCGGGTGAAATAGGATAAAAAACGGAAATAGGGGAAGGGAGGAGAATCCGATTGCGAGAAAATCGGAGAATCGAAGTGCGATACCATGACCTCGACAATTCACCCTCCGATACGGAGCTCCCCTTGCGTTTAATCGCGTCAGCACTTTTACCGGCAATTAGACCATAAGGGTGGAAGAGAAATCGTCGTCGTCGTCTTCTTCAACCTCAATGCCACTTTTTTTTTGTTCTTTTAATTACGCGTCGATTTATTCGTAAGTTTTTGATATCGTAGCTACGTTAATATGTTTGGGTTTGACGCTGACGCCGAGTAATTCCAACTCCTGTCTATCCTCACCAATGATTCCCAAGAACAAAACGAAAATCTACTCATTAACGTTTAATCGAAGAAGTTTCCGATGATCTTTATTCTTCTCATCCTGGCGTTTAACCGATATACGATATTAAAATGTTACGAGGAGAGGGCCTAGTGTAGCGTGTAAACAGAAAACTTATTTTCTCTCTGTTTTCGAGTATAATAATTACACTAATCGTTTTGATAACTTATCTTCCGATATCTCTACACCTTTAATTCCCATGACAGCCTCTACTATAGATGTACGTCTGTACAATTATGTTAAGTCGATACGTAGATTTCTTTTGGGATTGTGTATCAGCTAATAAACATATTATTTACACTGTGCGCTTACAGACATAATTGGAAAGTAGCTTGCCATCCACGTTTCTTTCTGTGTGCTTTTTCACCCGAAACTTTCAGGGGCACCTTGATCGTGTTTCTCTTTCTCTCTCTCTCTCTCTCTCTCTCTCTCTATCTATCTCCGTTCACCCTCATCTCTCTGTTGAGTCCCGGCAGTCGAAGGACGACTTTGGTGGCACAGTTGTGGCAAGGGTTTGCCTCTCGATTGCTTCTTCGCGGTGCTGTAAGGACGCGCGAAATAAGGGAAGGTTAGGTGAGAGTCCGTCCAAGGGGCGGGTGGTGAAAGCAGGCGTAGACGCGATATTGGTGGTGTCTGTGATCCTTGTGGAAAAGAAGGGGGCGCAGTTTGTCGACGGAAAGTAAGTCTGGTTGGGGTAGGACGCGCCTAGAAGGTCGTCGAAAGGACGCCACGTCGTAGCTTCTGGCTCTCCCGTTTTCACAGGGGTAGGCGTAGGTCAGCAACCACCTACGCACCTCTATCGATACGCCACGTTCTTTACCGGGCTCGCTAAAACGCTTTTTTTTTTCTTCTCGTTTCTTTCGCGTCTTCTGTGTTCGAAATTTTTTCGTTGCTTTCTTTCAACACACTCAACGCTAAATACTCGAAAAACTCAAGGTTTTTACCAACGATTTGCGCCTCGAAAAACTTCGCCTAGTCCCTTGGTATCGAATCTTCTCAGTCTGTCAACACGATTTCGTTAAGCCACCCTCGACTGATTCCTTCGGCAGCGCGGAGCGTAATCATGTGGCTAACGAATACCAGTTGCCTCGTCCTCTCATAATTTTAATCTACCATCGAAATAGGCGCTCTGCCAAGAACTTTGATATATTACCTTCCAAACCACCTGTTTATAAACATAATGAAATTAACAAAGATACTAAAGGAGAGCGGTTCACCGATTTCAGTTGAAAAAAATCATTTTTTAATTTTTTTTTATCGATACAAAAAATTAAAAAATTGTAGTTATATAATTTTTTTTTGTTCAGTATTATTTTCTACAAAAAAAAAATAAACTTGTTCTACAATTTTCTATGTTCGAATCTAGGAATATTTTTACGTGATCACATCACCGTTACGAAGAATCTATCTTATGGGATTTTTTGTATAATTTTGTTACCCGTATTAAAAAAGAATTGAACACTTTTTTTTTTTTTTTATAAAATCGATACCACCCACTGTTTCCTTTCAAACATTGAGTGAAAAGTTATAATCGAATATTTAAAAAAAAACGATCGATCGGAGAGAACGAGAAATGTAACGAACATTGTGACCGGAAACTAGACGCATTAGTAGGAATAGCATCCGACGAGCTCTCCCTATTTTTCCTTTTTATTTTCTACTGACTATTTACTACAGCGGCAACTAGGCGAGTGTAGTCTTCGAGTATGCGTGAACGGTGGACTCTCCCTCGCTCTTTCTTAGCTGGGTATGGGATTGAGTTGGAACGCCGAGGGAAACCGACGGTGCTCCGTGTAACCAGTGTGCCCGTACATGCACCGATAGCCGCGATCCGAGTGAGAGGAGTACATTATAACAGGTAGATTCAACGCAACGAGAAGTGCGCCGATGGTAGTGCTAAGCGAAACACAGGTACGAGATTGTACTTTGCTCGTTGCACTGCGTGTAACAGTAGGAGCGCACCGTTGGTCCGCAACAAGCAAGAGTGTCGGCCGAGTGGGAAGACACGGTGTACCGAGTGCCGCTTGCGACGACGACGGCTACGACGACGACAACGACGATGACAACGACGATGACGACGACGACGACGACGACGACGACGACGACGGCGACGACGACGACGACGACGACGACGACGACGACGACGACGACGACGACGACGACGACGACGACGACGACGACGACGACGACGACGACGACGACGACGACGACGACGACGACGACGACGACGACGACGACGACGACGACGACGACGACGACGACGACGACGACGACGACGACAAGCCGCATCGAGAGTAGTAGGAAAATTCAGGTCGCGCCTTGACACACTTGCGCTCACCACGTGCATCGCGACCGAGGTGCATGCGCGTCTCTCCACGAGAGAGGAGTAGGTACGCTCTCGACTGTATGCACCGCGTATATACCGATTACACATTTACGCGTAAACTGCTTTTACCTTTGTGAACATTGCATGTATCGTGTGTCCTGCAACGTCGAAAAAATTTACTCTGCACACTCGGTAGTGTTAGTTAGGAACAAGTGAGGATATCCTCGATTGCGCATGAATACTTCCGAGTTCCGGATTTTTATTTTAAATGTTGTTTTATTTAACTCGATGAGATTCTGTTTCTTTTGTTCTTTAAGCTTCACAAGTAGAAAATTCGACATAAATTAACTTTCTGTGAACCAGAAAGACTTGATCGTTTGGTTGAAAAAATAAGTCATCGTAATAATAAGAAGAATTCCGTTATCGTCAAGCGCTCGTGAATTTTTCTTCGTGACTTTTTTTATCAATATGATCTAAAACTACAATTTTATTTCGTTTAAAAACTCGACGCACGTCTTGCCCATTAAAAAAAAGTGTGGAAAGAGTACCATTAAGTACGATAAGGGCTCGCGATAACCTAAATAGAATGTCACCTGTGTCAGTCGTTAAAAAAAAAAATCAATAAAAATAACCATTTCCGCGATTGTTTCTCAATCGAACTTCGTCAGCTCTCGATAAAACAAATAAAGGAAAAATTTTTAACGCTTCTAATTGAGCTTTTCTTTGTACGGCTCATCACTTCCGCTTTTGATTTGCTCATGCGCCGAGTCACGAAAAATATCGAGATATTCTTTATCATTGATTTCTTCACTACGAGCGCGTTATTTATTTACGATGACAAGAGCAAGTGCGGATAACCTCGTTTACCCATTAATCCTTCCAAGTTCCTGATTTTTTTTTCTTCATTTGTTTTATCTAACTATTGATGAGATTCAGTTTCTTTAGGTTTTTTTTTTTTTTAGTCCTTACAAATAGAACAGTTGTGTCTTGACATATATTCAATTTCTATGAATTATTCAAACTCTATAAGTTGGTCGAAAAAATAAATCATCGTTAAAGTAAAAAGTTTTATAATAGAGCATTTATGAGTTTTTGTTCTTGACTTGATCAATATAAACTAAAACTATATTTTTATTTCATTTAGAAACACGACACGCGTCTTGTCTATTTACCAGAAAGGTGTGGGAAGAGTATCATTGAGTTCGCGATAACCTGAATAGAACGTAACATCGTTTAAAGAAATAAAATAACAATAAAAATAAGCAGTTTTGCGATTATTTCTCGAACCAGGTTAGTCACTCTCGTATCTCTCAATAAAACAAATAAAGAAAAAGAATAAAGGAAAAATTTAGAACACTTCGAATCGAGCTTTTCTTTGTACGGCTCAGCACTTCCGCTTTCGATTTGCTCATGCGCCGAGAGTCACGGAAATATCAAAGCATTCGTTATAATTTATTTCTCGACTACGAGCGCGTTATTTGTACGCGTTAAAAAACCCGCGGTAAATATTTTTTATCCTTTCTTCCTCGATATATCCGTTGTATACCTATATAAAATCACGCGAGCTACTTTCATCATTATCGCTTCAATGAATCACGCCTCTTGCGTATTCGATAATTCTCTTCCTTTCTCTCTCTCTCGTTATCCGCGCTCTTTTTCGCTCTCACAAATTTTTTTCCTTGTTATTCGCACTCATTCGATACGCAACGGTAATATCTCCCTCGTTGAATCTCTTCGGCTCGCCAACGTGACGCAAGGTTATCGTCGTTGCGCCGAGATTGGTGCTCGGCGATGGACAAGCCGACTCCGACGACGACAACGACAACGTCGGGAACACAGCTTTTCGGTTCTCTAATTTGCGCAATCGATTGACTCTCGATGCAACGAACGATGCAAATTTCCTCTCGGGATTGATTGCGCGATCGCGAAATTTTTGTCGAAAATATCGAAAACCTCTCCAAAGTCCATCGGATGCATCGAAAGCGCTTTTATTTATTACGCTAACCGCTATTGTAGTAACAGTAGCAGTCCTAATGAGTCGGTAATAAAAAAAAAAAGGAAAAAAAAAGAGAATAGTGCCGCTAGATAAATTCACTGACGATGACTGAGGGAAAGGTGAATCTCGAGTGTTTCCAGCAGCACGCAAAGCACATCGAGGTGAAGGAAAGGAGTCGATAAAAAAAAAACAGGAGTAACAACAACGACGCACATAGCAGTAGTATTGGTAGTTTCACTAGTGCGTTCGCTCGATTCTCTTACCCGTGGAATATTTATATAGTGATACCGGTTGCGTGAAGTTGCTTTTGTTGGCTCGACGGAGTGAGCGAGGCTCGAGCGAGCGTGAATTCACGCGACCTCGGGCGAAGTCTCATCGTGCTACGTGCAGCCTGCGGAATCCCGTCGATACGATTTCCTATTCTCTCTTTGGCTTTACGCTGCTGCGTTAGCTAGGCCCGATCCGACGTCGGTGAAGCTGGTACCCCCGTTGCTCACCTTGCGCGCGCCCACCACCTTTGAAAACCAGCAACTACTCGGTACGCACTCGTTCGACGTGCTCTACAATTAAAACCTCTCGTGCATCCTCTGCGCAAACAGTATCGCGTCGATCCACTTATTTAAAACCATTTACACCGCGTAGATTGTAATTTTTTAAAAATATTTATTTAAACTACATTTTTATGAGATGTTAAAAGATTTTTGTATTATTTTATTTTATATATATATATATATTATTTATATATTATTATATATTTTTAATAAATTATTATTTTTAAAAATGATAATGATCGAAAAAGCAGGTATCGTACGTTTCATAATTCTACCAGAACTACGATTTCTCGTATAAGTAGCGAAGGACACTGTTTCCTACTGCATTTTTTAATGCAGCTGTAAAAACTCTCCAAAGTAGAGACTTCTACACGATGTTCCAGACTCGTAAGCCTAAAAAAAAAGTGTCTGCGTTAGAGCGGCAACAAATTTATCAATTGAGTAAATATAAAGTTTGAAGCTTGTATTAGAATACTGTAAGTATATCGCAGACGCATTTTTTTTACTATGGATGTATCGGTGAACGCGCCTTAAATTCAGATCTCACTTGCGAAGTGACAATAGTGAAAACTGATCAAATTAATAAATAAAATTTTACAAACATAGGCAGCTCGTCGTCATAAAACGCAAAGAATGTTTAAAATATTTTCAAAAATATTGCTTACGTCATACCTGATAAGGCGCGGTATGATAAACTCCACTTCCGACGTCGTGTGAATTAATTTAAAAAAAAAATTATTATTTCACGTCAGATTTCTGAAAATTATTATCCCGCTCTTTCTCGAATCGTAGATAGTCGTATACTCGAGAGATTGTCCAAGATTTTGTCGGCCGATATGACGTCGATATCTCACATTATCGTAATCTCTGGTACTCTCGTGTGTATATATAGGTAAACTATAGTGAGATTACTATTAGAGACACAAGCACGCGATGCAAGCGTATTCGAGTAGCCGTTTGCTCAGCTCGTTCTTCTCCGACGCGTCGTCGTTGTCGTCGTCGTCGACGTCGACAACGACGACGACGACTCGCAGTCTTATCTAGGCCATGGCTAGCCTGCACACGAGCTCAACGCTCTACGTTGTCTCGTGGATGTGCTGCCGTCGCTGCAACGACCGCTCGCGAAACGATACTCGCGCGCATTGCACTGCGTTGCAACGAGAGAACGGACGAATCCATGTTGCCTATCATGCGCGTCCTGCCGCGCGTTACCATGATGCTCCTGGTGTTGCAGCTGCTGCTGTTGCTTCTACTACTGCCGCTGTCCCTTAGTATTTTATGCAGCACGCGAAACGTTTGCAACTCAAAGCAGTGTGACCGAAGCTTGCCTACCTACTTGGCGCTATCTCCTTAACTGGATGAATATATCGACAGGAGCGAATGGTCCGTGAGCTACCGTTTCTCTATCCATACACAACCACCACTGCTGCTCCTGTTGCTGCTGCTACTCTTGGTGCTGCTCTTGCTTGGTGCACGCATCTGCTAACATTTAATTCACGGCAAACGAACACTAGAGATTTCCACTTGCAACAAGTCCGAGATGCTCTTAAAGCGCCGTCGAAGGTACATTAAGTTCGCCTACTACTTTTCTCTCGTTACTGTTCGTGCTGAAAGGTTCCAGTCGGTTCTCGCTTCTTCAATTTTTTTCTCTTAATTTTTTATGTTTTTCAATTTTTTTTTCTATTATTCTTTTTTACAACTCTCCGTGGCTTCTCCGCAGAGCTCTCCCTCGATCCGTGCGAGACTCTCCGAGCGTGACGGGAAGTGCCTACGCGCGAGGTCCCCGCACTTTCGTTTCAAGGATGAGAAAGGGATACACCGAACGAGGGGAAAATGTATAGTAGCACCGAGGAGACTCGACGAGTTTCCGCGAAATTCTTCTTAAACTCTTTAAAGCAACGAAAAACAAAGGAGAAACATAGTCTGCGTGTGAATTTATGATTTGTACATTTGAAATATATATAATCAGGCTGATTATGCGGCAAATATCGCGCGTTAACACCAACGGAAATTGTACAGAAGGTCGGACGATATATGGCTATGCAATATATATAATGCATCGTCGTCGTCATCGTCATATACGACGGCCCCGATGATGGTGTATACACCCAGTTATAATCGACCCAGAACTCGCTCGGATAATAAAGTTCACGTATACGCGCGGTGGTTGCGTATCCTCTATCTGACCGGCATTGGCGTTCGTCGATTATAAAAAAATATGGCTCGTACGACGAGAAGTGAGAAAAAAAAACGAGAGAGCAGAGAAGATCATAGCGCGACGAGTGAAGGAGCGAGGGAGTGAACGATATTCGCGCTGCACGGAAAGTGAGAGTCTCCTCGTTTCTCGTTATATGTTACGTTACATCGGGAGAAGTAGTATAGTTAGGTCGATCCGGAGTGCGAGCTCGTTCGCGCGACCTAAATAAAAATAAATCGAAAGGATATACGAAGATAAAATGCGAATAAAAATAAGAAATAAAAAGAGCGATGCATCGTTCTGTGGATACACTTAGCGCATAAGTGTCTCTGAACAAAATGCGAGAAGGAACAACCGAAGGGAAAGGACAACGCGAAACGTCGTGTATAGCGAGAGTCGAACGATGACCACTCTTCTCCCTTCCTCGCTCTTTTCTTCTTCTTCTTCTTCTTCATTTTTCTCTTCATCTTCCAACTTTCCACCTCTGTCTCCTCCGTGCCCGCATTCTTTCATCGTCTCATCTTCCTATACGCTCCGAGCCTTGTCTCTCCGCTCGGTCACCACTTTTATCTTGCTTTTCTAACCGCGAACTTGCACGCTAGGGACAGAGGTGGAGGAACGGAACGGCGGTACGAGAGAGGAGAAATGCTATGTAGGAAAAGATTTTGCTGCAGCTCGATTGAACGCACTGGCGAAAGAAAAGAAACGAAGATAGACCGGCAATTCTCGCTTTAAAAATAGGCCGACCAGTCGCTCTGGTCACCGCGGGATGTGCGCTGCGACGAGAGGAACCCTGAACCGCGCTTCTTCTTTTATTCTGTCTTTTATTATGTTTCCTGTTTTCAATTCGTTGGTCCACTACGGCTTTGCCCAAGTTTTATTTGATGTCTCCTTGAGGCAAAAAAAATTTTTTTCTTTTTTTTTTTTTTTTATCTCAACATTATTGAAATAAAATCGTCGATCGAGAAAAATCTCAACGTCTCTTCTTTCCGTGCGGTTGCATAGCCAGAGAAGACCACTATCCGCTGTCGCTGGTGCGGTGCAGCAGAGTTGCATCGGCGTCGCGGCGGTTCGAGGGGCGAGGAGACGTCGACGTCGAACAGCGGGAGAATCGCGAACGCGCGGAACTTCGCGGTGGGGATTAGGCCTTGGGAGAGTTCGCTGCACCTCCCGTCCATCCGTACGTCCTGCCCCGTCGCCTCGTATTCCTTCCTCTTCGCTCTCCTCCACTGCTGCACCGACGACGACAACAACAACGACGTCGACGTTGACGACGACGACAACGTCGACAACGTCAACAACGTCGACAACGACGACAACGACGTCGCCGACGACGACGACGACGACGACTCCAACTTCCTCTTTTCAACTCGCTATGGCCACGCGATGCACACGCAATACGAACGTTCCACGTACAATTGACAACACACACACACACGCATGCACGCATCCACACACACACGCACACATTGATAGCATCACTAATACTATACTTTATACTACTATGTGCGCTCATTCGTTTTTACTATATACGTTGGCACTGGTACATTCGATTCTGACTCTCACTCACACGTCTCGCTATTGATACACAGGCTAACGTATTTACATGATCTTCGACGATATATCGAGAGCTCATAATTTTTGAACACATTTTCATCCAATGGTTTTTCAAATTATCAATTATGAATGAATGAATGATTCATTAATAATTTTTATGATTGAAAATTATTATTAAATCACACGTAATTTACAACATTTTATTCGAACTTAATAAATATTTTGACCAGTGTTAAAATATATTTTTTTTTTATTAACCAACATCACAAATAATCTTAAATTATTTATTTATTTATTTATTTATTTATTTATTTATTTAGCTTTGTTACGTATATACGCATTTGATATTCAATACTCAAATTGAATTAAATATAAATGTATTGACTGAGAACTTAAGTGAAAGAATATTTTTGTCGGAAAATATGATTTAAAGCTGGAATCATTGGCGAGAAACGTGGAAGATTCTCGTCTCGCGTTTCTCACAACCCTGTATGCATTTGCTGTATATGCATTTGTGCGTTATACATATACAGATGAGAGCGAACATGCAGACGGAGACGCATGAAGTATACGAGGGGAGTCAAGAGACGTCGTGACACGCTTCGAAAGTGATACATCCTTGGCACTCTCGGTTGGAAACATGCAACGTCGATCAACTGCTGCGTATCGTACGAGAGTCGTTAAATAATTTTCTTTTTTATATTTTGCTGGGATCCTAGCAAAATATAAAAAAGAAAATTATTCGAGTTATCGAAATGTGGAAATGGCGAAGAAGGACAGATGGATAAAGTCATAATGTCATCAAACGCATGACACTACACGAGCTACTGAAAGATTTATAAGTAACCCGTCAGACGATCGAGCACAGTCGACGTGTTGCACTCCTATCATCTGATTACAGAGTCATTATATTAACCCCTTAGGTGGTACTGACGCCATGGGGCGCTATGGAATTAGACGCCATTCTTCCGCGGAAGGGATTAAGGTAGTTGACCGATAAATGGATGAATTCAGAAGAATTCTTTGTCACTGATAGCTACCGATAACTTAAAATGATCAATTCGTAGAATAGACAATAAAAACTTATTTTGGTTGCAATTTTAAATTATCGCTTGACGATAACGATATCATAAATACAGAAATGCTTTTTAGAAAATAAATCAATAGTGCTTGACAAATTTTCGTCGAATATCAATCTGTTGAAACAAAATTCTTAACGATACACCTTGGGTAAATAACGAAAAATATTTATGTCGCAAGAATTCATAACCATAATTTATATTACAATTACAATATTACATTCTCTTATCAACTTTATAATATTTTTATCCTCTCAACTAGATAAATTTTACGCAAACTCCATTTATTTGTGAGCTGACACCTCTTTTCCTATAAAGGCCAATGTCAAAATTCGACAATTTTGATCGCAGAACATTACAGAACATTACATTCTCTTATAAACTGTATATTATTTTTATCTCCTCAATTAGATAAATAAAAAGGCCAATATCAAAATTCGACTTTGGCCTTAATTATATTTTTAAAATTTGCGATAAAATCCCGTTTCAATGATTCGTTAATTGACACATAAAAATGTATTCTCGTGATAAAAAATTTTTAAAAAGTCAAGTAAAATCAAGTTTTAGGTATCCACCGGTGAACTATCTTACAAAATAACCTGAAAAAGGTAAATTGCTTAAAACTTTAATGAAATCTTTATAATTAAGAGTCCCTTGCATGCCAAAGCCCAGCAGTTCTATAGTTGATTCTATGAAAAATATAATCAATACAGGAATTCACGATATTCCTAAAATGAAATAAATTACAAAGTACTCTAAAGGTAATTATAATTATTATTAATGAAGCTAGCGCGTTCGTTAAACACAGTACGCTGTTATCGCACGAGACAGAGAGAGGGAACGAGTGGCATCGATAAAACAGTGGCGATCGTATTCGCGTGCTGACCGCGGATGACCGCAAGTGAACGCGATCACTCCGCACACACATTGTAGACACAATAAAAGAGGAGAAGTCTTTTAAACAATAACGTCCGCGAGTTCTCTACGTTTAGCCGGACGTGCGTTCACTTATACGTACGGCTATACATAGCATTGTACCCTTTTCTTCTGAGCTCATCGTACAATACATACGCATTGCTACTTGACAGAGATATTTTATGCATGTCGAGTTGCGTACGATGCAATCGTCTCTGCTGTATATTACATATACGAACCATCATTGATACAGATATAAATTTCTGTAAAATACTTGAAGTGAAGTAAACGAATTAGTTACATTGATTCAACTATGTATTCAATTAAATTTACATTAAATCGTATCAATTACTCGAGTGACAGGCTTCAATTGATAAAACGTTGAAGTCATCGAGATATTATTTTTCCAAAAAATATTTTTCTTTAATTTTTCTAATTGATAATAATTGATTGATTATTCTTTTAATTTTTAACACTTTAGTACATTAGTATTGTGCTAATTTATGAATATCCGCACGGTTCAATGTATTATTATTGCTTCGATAGAAAATTCATTTAAATTGTTTATTTTATACAGTCGTCTCTCGGTAGTAGCGTGCGTTTCAACGTCGGCGGTGTGGACTGCCAAGGAGTGCGGACTGTACTATGCAGATTTGTGCATATAGTGTAATACGCGCGCGCACGCGGGAGGTTTGTTCGTGAGGGAACGTATGGTGTGTTGTAGGTTGTGGCACGGGAACGGACCTTGGAAGCCGTTCTTAGCGGATCGAGGGAATCTTTCCGGTTCTCGGGCGTCGGTGGTGCGGGGTGCCAGGGAGTCACGAGAACCCGCGCTACTCGCGCGTCTACCCAATGGGGGTTTTTTCTTCTTCTTCTTATGCCTCTGCTTCGTTCCTTGTTGTATCGTGCCCTTGAAGAGCTGTACTGCATCTACTACACTACATAGTATATACATAGTCCGGAGTCGTGGGCCTTTCGCGTTTCCCCCTGGCAGTCGAGTCCAGCAGCCGGAAAGCACTGAAAGAACGCCAACTCGATGTTGATTCTTTCTTCACGGTTTCCGACACCATTTCGATTGTCTATCTCTCGGAGAAGAGAGAGCGAGAGAGAGAAAGAGAGAGAGAGAGAGAGAGAGAGAGAGACAGACAGACAGACAGACAGACAGACAATCTCTGGGAAAATAAAAGACACTACTACGAGCTCCTCCTTCCTCCCTTGCATACCCAGCGTTTTATACGTGCATCGTCGGTGTGACTTTCCGGTGCATCGTGAAACCAGGTGAAAAAAAAAATGGACTGTGTGCCCTGGCTTCTACTTATATTTTTACCCTTTCCATTGCTCCCCCTTTCCGTCTCTATCGGCACACAGCCGCGGGAGAGAAACGTGTCGAGGAAAAGTGCGCGTTAGTCTCGGCCTGAATCGCCGACTAATGTCTCTTCCTCCTTCTCTTCCTTTCCCTCTCCGCCGCTTCCCGGATCTTTCCATTTCTTTCTCACTCGCATGGTGCGCACTACCTTCCAACGTATTTCAGCCAACTCCGTCTCTCTTTTGTAATAAGAAATTAAACTCGATTTGTACACGAGCGGACGAGTTGTCTCCGGCGAGACTCGCCCGAGCACCCAAGACTGATCTTCTTTTCTAGCGATTTCTCTCTCTCTCTCTCTCTCTCTCTCTTTCTCTCTTGGTGGTCAACACATAATTAGATATTTAATAAACATCCTCGACACGAGTATTTATCGATTGACGCGACCCTCTCGTGACGCTTAATGTACTTTCTTCTTCTCGATTATAATACACGAGGATGCTAAATTATATCGCGACGGTAACACGTGTTTCCGGTATAATAAATTAATCGAAAGTCTCTTGAGACTGCCAACAGTTCAAACGGAGAAGTTGTCATCTCTATGTTACAGATATCTCTCCCTTACTCTCTTTCTATGTAAACAGTTGTTGAGGAAATCTCAGGAAGCGTGATCTATGGATCGACACCACGAGAGATTACATTTGGTATCCGGACTATCGGAGCCGTATTCTGTCCCAATTTTTTAATGCCCTTATCAAAAGAACGTCTTGTCCTCGTTTCCCCGTTAGTTTTTGCTACTCTGTATAGTATTTAGCCTCGTAACCCCCTCAGCCAAAGAAAACAAGAGCGCCGAGCATACTTTTGCGCGCTTTTCCTCTCGAATAACAATTTCAACTTCTTCGCTGCTTCACGCCGCAGGCTTAAGAACCTCTCGATTGCGGTTCCGGTCGTTCGCGTATCAAACGCCTTGGTTCACCGCCGATAGTCTGTCTCGGCTTGCGCCGTTACGAACAAAATGTTAATATCATTGTTCGTCTCCCTCTAAGTACGTCACCGCGTATCGCGAGAAGAACCGCGCCAGCGGTGCTGCATCGAGCTCACCGCGCGATGCTCACAGTGGCCGCGATACAACGGTTTACCGGTGATGGATTAGAAATCGCAGCAGTTTTCCTGGATTGGGCGTCGTCCGCGTGCTAACGCAGCCTAGCGATGGAGGGATTCTCGCGAGCGGCGAGAGTTTCTCTGTGTTCGTCCAGCCGGTCAATGGTGCGTTGCGTTTTTGCGTGAAACTATAACTCTCCGCTCCAAGGCAGAATTGGCTTCTCTCATCTCTGACTCTTGCCGGACTCTCGCTCGAGTAAGACGAGTTTCCTGTCTGAATTTACTCGACGCCAACATCGATACTGTTTGTCCTACGCTTTGTATGCTCCGAGTGTCGAGCGCCGATCGAACTCGATCAATCACGGATTCATGTTTCCGCTATAGTTACACGAGTACTCGGGTTCTCCGATGTCTTCCGCGGTCTTCCGTACCCCGAGATGCATTATTTTTATCCGTAATACGTCGTCGTTTCGCTTACAATCGACTCGTACGATGCTATGTTTAATTTATGAAGTTTGCATTTTTTTTTTTTTTTCTTATGTATACTTCGAAGACGATGCAGTCAAGACCGCGTCCAGTACGGTCGTCGTAGTCGTGGTAATCGGGCAACCGTGTATCACGTAGAATGAGATACCCGACCGATAAGCGTGAGGCCACTGATAACCCGCTGCTTCACTACCAGATATATATAATATGATTTATAAAGGTTTGTGGGCGTTACGAGACAACGCCAAGAGTTTACAACAACGACGGCGACAACGACGACCAAGTCTACGACGACGAAATAGGGTAAGCGGTACAATCGTTGGACTTTTAAGCAAACGAAAACTACAGATGCGGACGTACTTTCTGTCTTTTTCCGTTTTATATATGTCTCATCATGACGACTGTCAAGAGTTCTCGTGGGGCGAACGATCGTATCTCTGATTCTATATAAGTTAAATATAATTCTAAAACGAACAGCAGCGCGCATTCTTACGCGCCATACAATTTGTACATATTTTAATAAATTTAAGTACCAGGCGTTGCCAGGACTAATCATATCATATTTTACGTTCAAATCTGCACCATCTTACCTATTACCACGTTAATTTTTAAATCAGTCGATTGAATTATTCGATAGTTGGAATTGAGCAACAAACAGACAACATTTCATTTTTATATATCTTTTTTCTGAATATTATTTCTCGAAAATATAACTTTCTTTATGAGAAAACAAAAAGAAAAAAAAATTACTTTGAAAGGATTTGAGCCTAGCTCCTACGAATTTCTAAAAAGTCGCTCTACAGCTAATACTTGTACGGAAGTAAAGTATATGCGAAATATAACTTAAATATATCAAATATATTACGACGAAAAATTCTTTATCTGAGATATATTTTATGATATATACGAAATACATTTTTTACATTCGTTTAAATATGTTTAAACACATCCATAATGTATAAATTTTTATTTTAAAAGTTACAAAATATATTTAAAATATATTTCTGTTCGGTAAACCTATAAAAAGTTCCGTATGTCAGATATATTTTTGAATATATGTATTTTCCAGAAGGAGATCACTCGCTTCTATGAAAAGTGGAATGACAATTGGTCATATCGTTTATCCACACTTCATACATTTGTCTAACGATAGCAAATCGTCGTTTACCAAACGAGTAAAGCAGCCGTCACTGGATAATCTGGTTATTGTTTATAGCAATAATTACGACATTTGTAGTTACCGATGGTCTGATACGTATAATAACATCACGACAACATACGTCAGAAAAAAATCGCGAAAGTGTCTGAAAATCCTCTCGATTAATATTCACAAAGCTCACGACCGTTGACAGCGTCTTATATTGTGTGATTTGAAAGAATTCTTCACGATTAGAGAATGTAACGACCTAGTAACTACTTCGAAAATTTACATTTCCACCCAACGAACAGCGTATCGTTCAGTGAGCATCGCGAATACAGAATTAACAAATGATTATGACGTACTCTTCTCTTCGTTTACATTACAAAGTGTTAAGAAACGATTAATGAAAGGGCAACAATACAACAATGCGCATAACCCGACGGTATTTTCAGCTTTCTTGATTAAATTAGCCTTAAAGGTTATGTACGGTTATCAACCTTTCAAACCATAAAGCTTATCCGTTTATCTAACACCACAATAAATTCAGGATAAGTACGGAAAATTAATATAAAGATGATTTTGTACGAGGGTTTTCACTGCACCTTGAGGGGATACCTCGGACTTGATCGCTCGAGTGATCAACTTGGCCTTGGTGCGCGAAACCCCGCACCGATTCCACCCCGATAAAACAATACGGGAGCTTCGCATAGTACATCGGCTTTCTGTACGTACATCCCGGTGGATGTATAGTAACAACGGTAGCTGTAATACCATACCTGACGTGTGCGAGAAGTAAGCGAAACGTCGGAAACGCCTTGGTACGACAAAGATCTTTACAGATTCTCCCATCGGTAATCTCATGCCGTGGCTCATTTACATCTTTTTTTAACATCACTTAACATCATTATTACAGACTAATAGATATCCTTTAGACTCGTACACCTGTTACAATTTACAATTCATTACTACGATACACGTTCTTGTCGTTTACTTTGTTATTATCGACGTTGTACATTGCTTCTTAATTATTTTTTACAAAGCACTTCTGTGGGGAAATGCGTTGATCGACTTTAGTTTTCTAATAGCGGAAGCATTGCGAAAGATGAAAAATAATGAGGAAGCAATGGTATTTACATTATTTTAACTGTTTAAATTTTGCACAATTTATCGATGAAATGTATATTTAAAATAAAAAATGTCGTAACTTACGTTACCCATTGTCGATCTCAAACAAAATTATCACCAACCAAACTTTTGGTTGTAACTTGATATTTGTAAAAATAGTTTAAATCGTTAAAGAATTTTGTGACTGTAGATTTTTATTAATTTTACCACGATAGCTGAGTGACAATTGGTTCAGTCGTGACCTTAATCTTAGCTCAATAGTTTAAGTCCTTCTCGAGTTATACGAATTATTGAGTCGAATGTAATAATTAAGAAAACAAAATCTTCTTTGTCGATTTTATTCAAATGCAATACCAACGAGCCTCGGTTGTGATTACAAATATGAAGTGAAAACGTCATTTCGATGAGTTAAAATGTCTACGAGATGACGTATTTACGTTGGTTTGTAGTAAAAAGTTAATTCACCTCGTAAAATATTAACGACAGGACAAATTTCAATATTCACCATAACGAAAGAGTACCAAAGATAGAAAGTATTTTCTATGGACGTAACAGAGCATTTTGTGTATCCTGAGATGAAAATCTTGAAAGCAAAATAGCACAATTTGCAGAATTAGATCTATTTGTAATTCGATTATAATATCAGATAAATAAATGTTATCAAAATCGTCTTACGTTTTGAAAATATAATGCGCCCGTCAAAAGTGTAAATTTTATTAATTTTACGACTGACAGTAAAAAGATTTATTCCAAATAGCTCGAGAAAAATTGACAAGAATTTAATTTCAACGAGTATAGAGCAGTTGTGAATAATAATATGAGAGAGGAAGAATCGAATTAGGGATTTTAAGCGATGGCAGTGTGTATAAAACGAGGTTAGCGGCCCTGCCCTTAACCGACCTCGGTGTACCCGCGTTAGCTTTAAATACTTTGGTCGGCGAGAGCCGAGTCGCGTACCGTCGACATTGATAGCGAAGTTCAACCGTCGACGACGTTAACGTTGAGAGACGTAGAAACTGGTGTTGCTGTTTGTCGGTGGGCGGTCGTGCGTGCCGTTCACGTAACATCGAAGAGAGGATCGACAGGCTGGTCGCGCGCGAGTCGTCTCCGGCCTATCTCAATATAGTCGGGAAAATAGCTTTTCACTGACGGCGACAGAACGACGGCGACAGAACGACGACGACGACGACTACGACGACGACGACGACGACGACGAGTAGCCGAACGCCAGGCGCTCGGACATCGTAGACGCGGTTGCGGTAGGCAACCGCGTCGTCGGGAGATTCCCATTGGCCTTGTTTTCTCGTACTTCTCAGGCTACCGGCCATTGCCATTGCCGATGATAAAATTAACAAATAGACGCATAGTCTACAATCGGGATCACGCAACAACGGTGCGTGCAAAAATAAATCGAACAATTATCGTGCGAAGCTGCCTAGACGTCGTTTACCGATAGCGATACGTCTACTAAGCTATATAGATCACGACGGAGTATAGAAACGTATAAATAGAAACACTTCTGACGGTGGTAGGGGGTGGATCGTTGTTACACGAAAGCGCAACTATACGCTACGACACCCAGTCCTGTCCCAACATCATCAATCGTCATTTTGGTAATGGGAAAAATAGTTTTTCAAGACATTGAAAAGCGAAGCCGGTGCAATGCTCGGGCGATTCGATGAAAGTATTAAGAAGCGAGTTAGAGCGACGATCGTCCTTGTGTTGCAAAATACGTGGCACGCGGATATACCAGCCGACGACGTTGCGGTAGGCCCAGAGCTCTGAGCAGCCTTTGGCGGTTAGAGAGCGAGAACGAGAGAGAAAAAAAAATGCGGTTCAACGCCGGAGCGTCTCATCGCGAGTACCGACTCGCGATTGTACGATTGGACGGACAGCTACTCGTACATACGTTGCGTATACGTGAAGAATCGAATGCGCTCGTGCTTCGAGTTGTTACCGATACGACGATCGTATACGTGAAACTATAATACGTTAAATATATACGCGTATGCACGAGGTAGAACGTGCAAGGAGTGTAGTAGACGAGACGACCGAGCAAAAGCGGCATCGTCCGAAAAATCCCGAGCCCGTCGACGACTCCTGGTTCCGTGTATACTCAAGAGTGTCGAGCATACGTACGCGTACTATACCGTGTGTCCGTGGGAGATTCGCAAGCGTATCTTTGCACGTATGCGCGTGTACGAATGTACCGATACTCGCGATCCGTCGAGTGCGCGGAGTGCCCGAGTAACGAGTGTATGCCGCGTCGGGCGGACGAGTACAGTCAAATGCAAGCTTCGAATCGGCAGGAAAAGCAGCGAAGCGAGTCTCTCGCGCATCGCAGTCCGAAGTTGTAACACGCCGAGCGAACGAGCGAGTGAACACCGAGGAAGCCGAGAGCGCTCGTGAGCCCGTCGACTAGCGGGCAACCCCGAGCGCGAGACTCCGGTCGTCCCAGCCGCGAGTCAGTCAGTGTGCCACCGGCGAGCGCATAGCAGTAGTCGGTCGTGGGGCGTCTGTCTTGTGAATCGATCGATATGTATTTTTGATTTTTTAATTATTTATTACATTTTTATTCATTCAAAGACAATGAACGACGTGATTTATTAAAAAATCTTTCATACAATTTTATTATTAAACGTTGACGTGAAATTTTCGGTAAACATCGAGGAGCTTTGGTCGAATAACAAAAATGAATTTTTGTTTAATCATCGCTGAGGATTTAATCAACTGATGGGACCAACCGAAGAGACATAATATATCGGGGTACGAGAGTTAGCGGATCGCGCGGGGGGCCCCCGCGAGAAAACCCGTGGAGTCAGTCAGTGTGCCACCGGCGCCTTCGACTCCTCCTCCTCCTCCTCCTCCTCCTCCTCCTCCTCCTCCTCCTTCTCCTTATTCTCCTCCTCTTCTTCCTCCTTTGCCGCCTCCTCTCACGACCAACCATTCTTCCCCTTACCCCCCTCAAAGAACGCGCGCGCGCGCGCCCGCGCTCGCGCCGGCTCAGCCTGGCTCTCTGGTCTCCTCGTTGCGCCGCGCGCCACTGCCACGGTCCACGCTCTCGGGACGTAAACACACAGTCGAGGGTGAGCCGTCGACGAGACAGCACGCGGAAGGCTTCTCGTTGTCTCACGTTTATCAATCCTCGGTTTTTTCTTTCGTTACCATCGCACTGCCATTCGGTCGAGTGCGCATCGTCATTGCTCTATATACTATTACAGTATAGTTACAATACGATAATAAAATTTAGATTGAAAAAAAAATGTATTAATTAACTAACTAATTAATTAAATAAATCTAATATAAAATTTTTAAAAGTGATTGACATTGCGACCGTGCGTTGTATGTTAATGCCGTTATTTAACGTGTGTGTTAAACCGGAAGAGACAAAATAGAAAGACGTAATTGGGGTGTAAAGTTTGTTATCCGTTGAGAGAGATATATAAGAAGTAATCTTCGAGTCGACGATTGCTCGGACGAATTTAATCGTGTTTCGACGCAATTTTGTTTCAAGATAATAACCGGCTCTGTGTTGTTTGCTTACGGAGTGTGCGAGTAGTGGCCGAGAGCGCGATAAGTAGCTCGAGCAAGTTCTCCGGTTGTGGAGGAGCACCGGAAGTGCGTTAGAGTCTCTGTCAGCATCGCGAAGACTACAGTGTGTAGCGCGCGTTACTCGAGAGATTTACATTTGGTGTTTAAATTGCTATGTGCGATTTTGTGTACATCGTGTTAAAGGTATAATAAATTCGTTTTACCGGAAATGAAAGCCGTATATATACACAGGAGGAAAATAAATGAGTGTGCGGTCAGTACCGCGAGTCCAAAGAAATAGAAGAATAAAGTAAGCGCGATAGGAAGAAGTCTCGTTGGTAAAGTGCGCGAATCTCTCGTCTCTGAAGAACGAAAACCGTGCAAAGCATCGAAGATAGACAAAGCGGGAATAAAAATCGGCTTACGAGTAGCCGATAGAGTGCGTTCCGCTTACGAGTCGCAGATCAGTCATCTTGCGGGAATCTTTCGTGAATGTACATTGCCGAATTGCGTGCTCTACAGTCGGGACGATCTTGAACGTCTCTTATGTTTCTCTCTTTGCTCTCTCTGATTCTCTATATGTACGTGGGCTGACTCGCCACCCTCTCGGAATAATATGCTTCTGTGTCGTTGCTGTTGGCCGTACAAGATGGTGGCGGCGGTGCTCCGGTAGAGGTCAAGGTCCGCTGCAGGGACCAGCGGAGTCGAGAGTCATCTCTCGCTCTCGTTCGGCGCCCGTATAACGGATGTGGGGGGAGGAGGGAGTATTTTAATTACGTAGAATAAAACACAGATATATATACATACATACCGTGCTGGAAGCGGAAGAGGAGTGCAGAGGAATAACCGAAGCGTAAACTGCGGCAGCGGTAATTGCAATAAAACAAAAGAAGAAAAGGCCAAAAGAAAGAATTAACAAAATGTTGGAAGATCAACCGTTAGATCTGAGTGTTCGGGTGGGCGATTACGCCGAAGTAACTATGCACAGGTCGAACACTGACGAGAGAAACAACGGAAGAAGTCCCGACAGAGGAGAGTACGAGCATCGCGATCACGACGATTCACAGCAGCAGGAACATCGGAAGGATATCATGGAAGATTATGCGTCGGAAAGCGCGGCAGCCGCCGCAGCAGCCGCTATGAGACTACGTGGTCTCATTACCGCCTCCTCTACTACCGGCGAATATTCGCAGTGCGAAGATCGCAATACATACACCGACGACTCCGATGATTCGTGCGAGTCGAACAATCAAAAAGACGGTGGTAACACGAGGTCGAGATCCAGGCCACCCGGCACCAAACCTTACAAGAAAAACCTCATGAGGAGATACCGTGAGTGTCGATCGTTTTTAGCATTAACAATCCATCGACTCGCCAATTATTATTTTCAACGCGCCTTCTTCGACACATCGTGAGATGTTACTGACAATGAGAGAGAGAAAAAAAAAAGAAAAAAAAAAGACGTTTAGATAAAGATATGTTTTGCATTCGCACTTGGTATTTCCGTGGGGATGAAATAATCTCTCACCCCAGGATATACGAATCGTATGTACGTATGAACTGCATTATTTTGCGTGTTTCGCGATAATACTTGTCACATCGCACTCGCGTTTTTTCTGACGTACCATCGACTATCCTCCGTATACACGATTACGAGAAAGGTTTTTTTTTTTTTTTTTTTTTAATTATATTTCTCATTCTTCTGCGACACGTAGACAAACTCGAGATCGTAATCGCGGATCCAAGCAAGAATCTTGCTGCTTGGCCCAGACACGCTTATAGACTGTGCCAGCGTAATTTCGGTAGAGGGGAATGCCAGAGAAGCGGTGGTAGAAGATAAAAAAAAAACTGAAATTACGCAATCGCACCTCGCGAAGGTCGCGAAAGCTGTTCGTTTGACTCTTGGAAATTTTTTAGTTTATTATATTACACTCGGGTCGCTTTTTAAGAAAAATAGAAAAAAAAATGTTCCTTCTTGAGTCATTTTTTTTGCTTTCTCGTAGAAAAAAAATTTGATTTTCGTGGGAAAAAAAAATGTTTACGAGATTAAAAAAAATTTTTTTTTTGATTTTTAAAATTTGTTAAAAAATTTTCTTATCGTGTTAAACTAAATTATTCTTTACAATTAAAGTAATATTCAAGAATCTTTGAGGCTCGGATTTTATTATAACTTTTAGGAAAATTCCATTTCTATCGTTCTAATTATCGTAAACTTTGATCAACTTGACTGAAATTCTTCATAGAAGCAAAGTAACATTCGGTGATGCTCGATATTGGTTTTTAACAAAATCGCTAGAGGGGTCTGAATTTTTTGTCATTTTCTCACTGCTATAACTCTGAAAAAGTAATTAAAAAGTTTAACAAAAACTTTGTACCCGTACTTTGAGCAAACGTAAAGCGATGTTTGTTATAAAATGTTAGAAAAATCGATGAAGGCGATTGAATTTTATAGAATATTACATTTTTCATTATTAATTAAAGATTGGGGTATAAATTGCAAAAATAAAATGTCGGTAACTCGAATATCACTTGATCGATTGATGTTAAATTTGTCACGCTAATAACGCAACAAGTTCTCGTTATTAGCTTCAATTTTCATTAAAATATATCGAAGCTACCAGATTTTAGCGAAGTTTGAATTTTTCAATTTCTTCACCGCTCTAAACATTGAACTTTAGTTTCGACCATTTTTTTATTAACAAAGATGCGATAGCTTGCATTCACCAAGTTTGCACATTATTTTCTCATTATGTTTTACTTTTCACGCACCTTTCTCCATGAGGAAACGAAAATTGATGAAAATAATTTCTCATAACGATGGATTGGCGAAAAATGGAAAACAATGAGAAAGCAATGTGCAAGATTCTACTTTGCAACGTTGGTTTTATTGCTTTGATTCTTTTGACTAATATATTCTGACTGGCCTGTAACTCGTCTCAACACCGACGAATGTAATTCCCCTCTTCCTTCTCACTATCACTGATATGAACTCTCTGTACAAATAACCGCGCAAACACTCGCAAAAATAACGATTTCATACTATAAATGTCGGTATAACGTAACAGCTGTGCGCGATACTATTCTCTCCTCGTCGCTTTCACGCCACCCAACCACGAGAGATGTAATCAAGCAACGAACTCTCTCGCCATATGGAAGGCCACTCCAGAGAGCACTGACACTCTCTAATCGATTAAAATTGACGATAACCGTTGTTGAAAAGTTAACGAGTCGATGGAGAGCGAGACGGCACGCTCGTTAGAGGATTGTTATTTTGTGTATCGATCCATCCCCGAATTATAATTAAACGCTCATGTTTATTTTAATTAAAATTTCTCCCACGTGATGACAATAAGCGACAATAATAATCATGACGACAATTAGGATGTCGGAAGTCCGTTACGCATTGCAATAACACTGTTACCTTTTAGCGTTGTCAACAGATTTTATATTCTTCGGAGTATCGGTAGTAGGAATAATATTTGCTCCGGACAGTTGTTGTTTGCTTTCGTCAACCCTTTCGGAAGGTTTCGAGGGCGTCCGAGACTTTAAATAAGGGACAACGGGGGGTAGTGTTCGGAGGGTCGCATTGACGTCCAGCTTCTCATTCAAAGTAGACCGAAGGTACGAGAGAGCGATGGATCCACGCTGATGCACCCTCGTAGAAACCTGGGTAAACTTTCACTGGCCCGAATTTTTCCGCAAAGAAATTTCTCTCATTTTTCATTTTAGTCACAGTACCCGCGGTATCCCCATTATTAAAGGTCTTTTCGTTAGATTCCTCTTTGGCTAGAGCATCGGCAACATTTGGCGCGAACATTTTTTCCGAGGCGGACACCTATGGGGGCTTTCCCGAGAGCATAGTCCAGAAAATTTACAAACTTTCTCTCACAGCGCTCGGCCGGCAATGCTCTCGATTTAACACGCTTCGCGCGCTTATGCGTGCGGAAGTTCCAAGGACAATGTGTACACAGCACTTTTGAATAATGTTGAATACGATTATACGAATCACTTGATTAAGCCGGAAACATATATTCACCGAATCTTCTTGCGTTACCCAATGCATTATTAAAAATGTTATAATTTTCCATGCGTGAAAGTAAAAAGAACGAGTCTTTACCTCGAAGAAGATAGTATTAGGGGAGGAAAGTGCCCTTGGAAATTATTCCTCTGGTATTTTAAGTGCGAAGATGGCGTCTCGCATCCTCTTTCGTCTTATAAATCTATGCATACAGCAGGATTTCTCAACGCTTCCTCGAAAGCAACGACCGTGGGCGGTCCGGGGTACACCAGGACAGCTACCGTTTGACTCGATGGCCTCTGCGGTGTGGCGCTTCCTTTCTTCTTTGATTCCTTTCTCTCTCCGCAATCCCCGGAAAAACTTTCCAACGTAACAAGCAGCGGTAGCGGTAGCAGCAGCACCGTCACCTAATCCACTCAGGTTTGCGTACACGGAGCACAGGTACCTCCGAGTATCGTCAAAACCTCGATGGAATATAAATTTATGTTTACGACACCTGGCTTTTGCTGCCGATGGTAATGGTGGTTGCCGGTGCGCCGGGATAAAGGTTCCTCCCCTCGTAATTCTTTGAGCGCTGCCCCGTAAATATTGTCCTCGACATCGATAGTCACTCGGACTCTTTGCCCCTCTTTCGCCATTTTTTCCCCACCGGGTATTCTCCATCTCGTTCTCCATTATCCCACAATCGATAATCAATCAATTTTCGCAATGGTAATCCTGAAATAACTCTCTCTCTCTGCCAGTCTCATAACAGAGCGACACAAAAGCCTCGAATGAACGGCTCGTGTACAGTTACAGTGAAATTCCTATTTCTATCGAAACTAATAATAATGACGGGATATGTTTATCCATTCGAAATTGCGAAGTGAAGCGCAACACTCTTGTCTCTCGCTCGTTATTCTTCAATTTGGTATACACATTTGATTATATTCACGGAATAATATTAATTCAGACTAAACAGACATTTTAGGACATTGTTACAGCATCAATATCAAGTTGCTCGGTAACAATTCATATTATCGAGACACTGCTATAATTAGAAGAATTTTAATGAATGCCACGGGGAAGGACGGCGCCTCGCTGCTTTCGTATTTAAATAGTTATTTAAATGGTTCGGGGAACGCCGAAAAGACCGAGATGGACAAGCAGCGCTCGACAAGCGCCCGTTAGTGCCTCATTGTTATTCAGGATATTGGCTTGCCAAGAAAGGAAGGACGAACTTCCTGCCTGTCTCTCTCCGTAACTGTACTTGACGTTATATTTCTTCTGTATACCTTCCCCTATTTTTATCTCGCTCAGACGAGATATCCCGCCTTGTTCAGGCGGGATAACATTGGACTCGAGATCCCTTAAACCTCCGTTCTATAATACGATTATTTATTATAATGATAGCTCAGTGCCGACATTTCTGATTGTATAATACTCGTATCCCTCTCAACGCCGATCGATTAACGATAAAAAGTGGGGCTTAAGGCTTCTCTGATTCACAAAGATCGTACATATTTATTTTCTCTCTCTCTCTCTCTCTCTCTCTCTCTCTCTCTCTCTCTCTTTCTTCTATTCGCTTTCTTGTCGTTTCACCGATCCTTTCGACATTGACGCCTCACGAATTTTCTCTTTGCTTCACATGTCGAGTCGTGGATCGATTTCCCACTGATACGCGGCAAGCATAGCGAGCTTCGCGGGGTATTTTCCATCGGCCCGAAAGGATCGAAGGGGGCTAGGGGGGAAAGGAGAATGCGAGACGCGAAGGTGCGGAGAAGCGCGCGAATGCCAGAGTGAAAGAGAATGAGAGGGCGAAAGACAAGGCGGGTCGTAGGCGGCGGGTGCAATAGGAAACTGGGGTACCCTGTCCTTGTGCTCTTGGGTGGTTATTGGAACGTTGGCACGGAGACGTTACCTTGTGCTACGCGCGTCTTTACCCTCCCCCCCTCTCTCACACTCTCTCTCGTCACGATCTAACGGGTGTGTACCAATCGAAACAAAGTAATGTTTAAAAAGTGGAAAAACACATCAACTACAATCGATTATATCGAGAATATTATCTTATAATTTATTATTACTACAGATACAAACGTCGCTGAATTTGCTCACCTTGATTCTCTCGATTAAACGTAAGACTTATCTACGCACCTTGCCTTCGTCGAGCCGAGATATTTATCTCGCATCGAGTACTCTCGCTATCGATATCTCTTCTAGCTCGATCGATTATCGACCTATCTCAGTCTACTGTATTGACCGTATACACTTATCCGAGCAATTGGCACAACCTCTAACGAGAAAATCCAAGTACACCACTGTGCTGACAGTGACAATCATTGAGTTAACTTAAAAAAAAAAAAAATCATATTTTTTTATTCTCCCGAGCTGTGCTCTTTCATCTATAAATTATCAAATACAGTAACTATGTGAAAATCAATAGAGAAACCCGGTCGTGTAGTCAACGCGGCAATCGCCGCGTGTAACAAGCGCGTCGGGGTTAAACAGAGCGTAAAAAAAGGGCGTCGTTTAAATTAATATGTCATCTGGATGGACGTGACGAGAGTGGATCGCATGCTGCACCCACGCATGTACTTTTGCTCTCCCAGAGGACATTGGTCGATCGTGAAACTCGGTAGAATATCTGGATAATGTGTTTTTTTTTGTTTTGTCCATTTTCTTTGACACTTATTTCGCAACGAGCTGAATGACGATTAAACGTGGCACCGTCAAATGTATACATTTGACGAGGACACACGAGTGCGACATTTAAAATATATAGAAATTCGTCGTGATGTACATAACACGGATTCGTGATTGGTATCGCTCACCGAGTCAGCACATTACAGCACCGCAGGAGGAATCAGGGCATCGGCTTTGCTCGCGCGGCCGGGGCAACGACGTGAGTTCGCGATTGCACAGCAGGCATATTATACGAGATCGATGTTATGTGCCGGCCGATGTGAGTCAACCGGCTTGTGCATACACTCAATACATTTTTTCTTCTTCTTTTAACATAATTGATTCAATAACAATTCTATCACGGGCTGTCACGGACGTTTGTTGCAATTTTAACTTTACTTGTAATTCTTAAAATTTCATACGTTATTGCGAAGATTAATTAAAATATTCGCAAGAGTTACGGCTTCAATATATATATATGAAATTACAAGAACTTGAAGCAGAGTTTATAATACAAGATATGTTAAGGAGAGCTTCGTTATAGAGTGAGAGAGAACCAGTTGATGTGTGTAAATATTGAATTTTTGCCTCGCTTTAAGGGGAGGCAAAAAATCCATGAGTGCGAAAGAGGTAGAATCAGTATGGCGCTCACGGCGGAGTGAAAGAGAAGCGGCACATCTGTGTAAGTACAAAGGTTTCGCCTCGCCTTAAGAAGAAACCTCGATACTTACACAGATGTCCTGTTACTCCGGCTCTGGCGTAAGCGCCATACTACTTCTATCTCTTTCGCAATGATAGATATTTCGCCTCTTGTTAAGTGGCCGAATGTTATTGAATCGATGATCGTTTATTTTCCAATGTATACATAGCTTCTCGGGGCAAAGAGAATGAGAACACGTTCTCGGTGCGTATATGCTTCTATAATAAGTTAAGTATTACATTCGAAAAGGTTGCTCTGTTTATATTAATATTAAGGCTGTAGCGCCAAGCAGGAAACGCGGAAAGGTTAAAGCTATTGTGAACTGTTGGTGTTGGCTGCTTCCGCTGGTAGAGTTTACTAATTGCTCGGTGCCTATAGGATGTATCTATGTATATATGTACGTACGATAAGCATTGTATAGCAAGAGACACCCGGTAGATCGATCGTTCCGTCGACGTCGTTGCTCGCCTAAGACCGTGGATATTCAAGAACCAGTGAACTCACTCGGGGCTCTCGTTATCCTTATCCAATAACGTTCGTGTAGCTAGTCACTGACCAGCTAATTCACAGAGCTCACCTGCTTTCACTCACATTTTTCGAGTTCGTTTGCACCGGAGCCCAAAAGTCACCAAATTTACGTTAAAAAAGTTGTAATTTCGTATCGACACTCCCGTACTTTAGTGTTTATTATGAATTATGAGGTTACTCGTCATGTTTTATCGTCGTTCATGGATCATTAATCTTACAAAGGTCGATCGTACTCGTTATTATTACGATAGCACCGAGTCACGTATTTTGTTGAATGTGTCGATGACTGGGACATCCACCTTCCATAGGACATCGTATACATAGTTGACCGTATCTATACGCGTCCGTCTCTATAGAACGGTCTACGAGGAGTTTTGTTGCCGGCACGTAGAGGTAATAATATTAGCTATATAGCGGTAGAACATACGCGCTGGGTGCATAGAAGGAAGAGCAGCGGTAGTTCGCTTCCACTCACTCGCTCTTGCATCGCGCGCACGCTCGCACGCCCCAGCTCGTTGAATGCACCAGCCCTGACCTACATAGTAAAGCGCGTTGTGGGCTAGGCGAGTGTGAGCGCGCGCGCGCACCTTCCCGCGAGTGCCTACGCTGTTCTAGCCTTTCTTCCCCTCCTATCGTTCTCTTGGATACGACGGCTTCCACCGCTGGCTCTCTGTTCTCTTGAACATCGGTGCACGGTCTATTATATCAACGAGGTGTGCGCGCGTGCAACGCGAAGATGCACCGCGACGCTACGGTCGTACGAATCACCCGTCTCCTACACATTGACGCTCAATTATCTCCTAACATCTCGCGAATCTCGTCGAGAGGGAAAATCAACGATAGACACGAGGACACGGTTGAATTCTATAATGAGAAATCTGAAATTTTCACCCTGCATGCATCGAGACACCGAGGCCGCTCTCGTAAATTCGCACGCTCTCGGCTCCCGCTCTCGAGAAGAAGAAACGAGAGAGAGCTACTTTTTCCTCCGGCTCGACGAAAGCGCCAACTACGAGAGCGTGCCGCTCTTGGTTTTGTGGCGTGTGCACTCGGTACGTACACCGTTACCGTCTCTTATATTTACTTTTGGTATAATAGGAGCATAGACTACTCGTTCTCGTTGTTTTTCTCATCGTGCGCGCAATAGACGTATTTGTCAGCTACGTTTCTTTCTCTATTGTATATACCCTTTTGTATTAGGTGTACACACGAGTGAGCATTGTATAGCGTTCTTTGTTCCTCATCGTCCTTGACACATTTTAGTAGTTCTTTCCTCTTTCCCGAGCAGACGAAGCAATCGTAATCGCTGCCTCTTCGTTCATCTCAGTCACACAGGCGATAAACTTACGTTCTCAGGCAAAACCTTCTTCAACGTTTCTCGGTACATCGGTATCTGTGCCGGTTCTGGCCACGAAGCGACCTTTCCAGATGATTATTCAATCCACGGGAGGAACTCGTTTCTAATTTCGTCAGTCAATCTCCTTTCTTGAGACACGTTTTATTTTAAGACGTACGAGTTATATAAACGCGATACAACGTCGAACGAACAAGATATTTGACAGCTGATGGTTGAGAATTTTAGATCTAAAAGAAAAAATAAAAAGAAGGAAAAAACAACTTATTCTTCTCTAACGGTTCTTCGCGGTATTCCCATTACAGTCTTTTAAAACATCTTGCTTATATACGTGACTCGTCGAGTCTTTTCTGCGTTAGATCGAGGGACCGGTAGCAGGTATGAGATGAAAGATTCAACCGCCATCGTTTTTCCACCGATAAAGGGCTGATGGTGAGGAAAAACTTCAACACTCGGAAAAAATTGGATGCTTTTTACTTTTTTACTCGTCCACGAAGCACTATTTTCTATTTCTCTCGGACACGTACATGGTTCGGTTCTCCTTAAAAGCCATTCGTTTTCTCACTCCTCGTCGCATCTGCCGCAACAGAAGTATCTTCCGATACCGTTGGTTTACGCGCTTAGCGATGGGATAAGAACTGAAAAAAAAAGATTTTCCCGAAGGATAACCCGGTGTCGAGTGGTTCAGGTATTTTTACGGTAAGCGTCTTAAAAAAAAAAAACCGAAAGAAAAGAGAGAGAACCAATTCAAAGGAGCGACAATCACGAGCGACTGGAAGCAAATCCTTAAGATTAATTTTTCAGGCTAACGAGGGTGAAGGGGTTTGTCGGCCATTACTCCGACTCTCCCTCTTCCCTTCTCATAACGAAGACAACGCAAATCGCGTTTGTACATACACTCGTGCGGTTGTATCGGTCGTGAGAAAGAATCGTTTCGATTTCGATGCGAAGAACGAGGCAAGACAACTGTTTTCATTTTCATTCTTCTCTTCAATTTCCTCCCAAAGACTTTCTCCACTCAACCCCACCAGATATATATCGCTGTTTCCTTTCAGTGTCTTGGTGTCTCTCTTTCTTTCTTTTTTTTTTCTTCATATTTATTCGTCATTGTCTGGGCGAACCTTCGCTTCTCTTCCTTTTGATCCGAGACTCGAAGGAAGTGGGCGTACGTCAAGCCTGCACATGTATATATATATATATATATATATATAGCGAAACATACTCGAGAGTTGTGCGACGAGCATGCAGGATTCACGTTGGAGAGGACGTAGACGATGAAGACGCGATGACAATAGAAGGCCCAAATCGCACGGGACGCGACGACGTCTGCCCGTCGCATTCATGAGGAAATAGGTCAGGGCCGCAGAGCATTCTGTCTCCAGCCGCCTTCGCCGCCGCCGCACGCTTCCTCTTTCTTTCCGAGAGGGAAATGCCACCGGCGGAGGGGTGCAAGAGCCGCGAGACCGTGCTCGCATTCCTCTTATTTCAATCCCGTGCCTCTCGTATTATACGGGTACGAAGCATTGAAAGAAATTTTTAATGCCAGGTCGCTGTTACCACGGTGATTCCTCTTCGTTCTCTTGTACATTGCTCGCTACCTCGTATTTTTTCGTGTTCGCTGTTGTACGTTTGAAGCACTGCTAGGCCGCGAGGGTGAAGGCGGATTGGGTCGAATTCATTGAAAGTGATTGACCCGGATTGGTCTCGGGCTTCTCTTTATTTATTTTCTCTCTCTCTCTCTCTCTCTCTCTCTCTCCCTCTCTTTCTGCAAAATACATCAAAGCTAAGAATATCGTATTGTCGACGAGACAATTACAACAGCAATGTTAATTTGAACAATGTCCGGAAGTTATTCGAAACCGCGATGGAATTCATTCGGTGGCAATGATGCGCTAATGTATTTCCTGGGAAAACGAGACGCTAGGAGGATGAGGGAACGGAGAGGTAAAGAAACAGATGTACATAGAGTGTGAATCGTGAGCATTGAGCAGCCACCAGGGCAATTCGTTCTTTTTTTTTTTTATGGGTGGAACGATCCCGAAACAATGAGCGTCGGCGTTGCGCATACGTAATAAAAATTCACTACCGAGAAACCAAGCGACGAGTGGAGCGAGAGAGGAAAGAAGTTGTTCCTTCTCCTTCGCCTCTTCCTCCTCCGCCTTCCTCTCCACCGCTTGTTCCTCTGGGCTTTGAGTGCCTATTCGTCGCGGTGGTTGTTTGTACGATAACGGACTCTTCGCACGCATACACGTATCTGTGCGAATACACGCCGAGTGAGAAATAAAGCTCCACTGTACATTACACCAGTAGTATGAACGTGTCTAGAGTATACAGTGTAGTAAGTAACTCAGACAGAGTAGAACGAGCTCGAGTCCACTCTCGATTTCGTCGGAGGAAGTGGGTCGCTCGCCAACCGGTATGTGTACACACACACACACGCACACGCACCGGGCGTTGAAACACAGTCAAATGGCAGTCATAGAGAGACACGAATACCGAACCGGACACGGACCGGCGGGTCGCTTCCGGTATCGAAATTTCCGGTTTTACAAATCGAGAGTGTAAAGAGAGACAGCATACGTACTCGTATAGTCGTTACTGCTGAATCATAAGCAACAACCGATGCACTTTACGTATAGCGGAGTGCAACTTCACGTATATCAGAGTGCAACGATCATTATCGTTTATCACCGATTACGAAGCTCATCGAATCGAATCGTAATGTTATAATGCACGTCGCTACAAAAATTATTACTCCGTTTATGATTTAAAAATTGTAATAAGGAATAATTTCATCAGCTTTCTGAAATAAATTGGATCGTGTTTTTTTTTTTCTTCTTCTTTTTTTTTCTTCCTCTAATGCCACTTCGTTACAAAGTGTACAACGAGGTCAATATCTTTTGAGCTTATAAATAAATTTGCTTTATTTAAATGGTGATAATATTCCTGATATAACCATTGCGTGTACACGAGTGTACAGGTGTTGCGCACCTGAAGACAGCGGTAGCCACGAGAGCACGAAAGTTCGATGAAGAAAAAGGAGAAGCCGAGAAGTTGTATGAACGTACCGCGAGTACGTACGCAACCTTATAGACGGCCCTCTTTTTTTCTGGGACACGTATACACAGGTAAAGAGAAGCATACGGTACAAGACGCGGAACGCTCGAAAGTATATGGTCGAGCTGGTCCCTCGTGCATACTCGAATAAAGCGTAGACCCCGCTCGTTCTTCGTGTACTCTGGTTGTGTATGCGCGCGTCCCACACGTGATGTCACATAGAAAGAGAGAGTCGTTACCGTTACGCAATGCACGACGGGCACACGAAGTGCTCAACGGAGTCACTCGCCTCTCCTTCTTCTGCTTCGCTCTTCTCTCGCCACAGGTATATATACGTTCCGGAGAATGTGTACAGTAACAGCATGCCGAGAGCACATACCCTTTCTCGAGAAAGTTGCGAGCTCCGACGAAACGCTGACCTTACGTACTACTACCGGGCGCTCTCATCGATTACTTCATTTTTTTTTATTTTATATATATATATATATTTATTTTTTTATCATTCGCTCATTATGTATTTCCTTTCTGTCTGTGATGATGTAAGTAGACGGCGATTAGAGAATCGATTTAATTCGTCGACCTGTTTGGAAAGAACTTTAAAGTTATTATAAAAGGTGGTTTTGCGGACATTGTCGGCGTAGAGAAATTATAGTTTGTTCGATCGATACAAGCGTTTCGTTAATAATGAGAAAACGTCTGGTTTAATGATATTTTAGTTTAATCAAACGACTACGGATAAAGTTATAAATGTTTTATTTGATAATTTTTTTTTTTTTAGAACGGGTACATCCCGAAACGAATATCGCGTATCTGCGAGTTTTAATGTAAACTGTAAATATGTAAAATCGCTTTAACGATTAAAATGTAATTTTATAATTGGAGGTTTAATTAATGGATAACTGAGATTTGGGACGAGCAGAAGCGAGGTTCCGGCGTGATGAAACATCCGCGTACGTTTGAGTACCCGAGGATTATTATAGCGTGTGCGCGTATAATCAGACGAGGAGGAGTTGCGCTGTATATACCGGAAGTCGAGAGGGTGAATTTCTTTGGTATAAAATGGACTCGACGTTGAAGCGAGTTGCGAATAGGGAGACGACCAGACAAAGTAATACGCGAAGGTTTCGAGAAAGCGAGGAAGTGAAAACGTCCTCGTAAAAATTCCTACAGCCGGGAACCTCGTGGATGACGATGACGACGACGACGACGACGACGACGACGTGGAGGAAAACGACAACGCGGGTAAAGCAGAGGCGACGCGCGCGTCGACTCGACCCGGTCGATGCGGCTAGACGCTCATCCCCTTACCTCGCGAGTTGATTCCTCTCCGCACTTCCCTCTTGCGAGGTCGCGAAATCAAGGTCGAGCAAGGTCAAACGTCGCCCGGGCTAAGAAGCCCGTCGCACCTCCTTATCCGTTCGACGAATCGCTGTCCCACGAATAAAGAATTTTTACCGCACAAATGATAAAAACTGTCGGTGTGTTTCGAAACTCGTCTTCGTCGTAGTAATCCGAGTCAGTATCATCTTTCGACGATCGGGTACAAGGCTTATTAGAAAAGCTTTTTTACCGATGGTAACGTTGCCCGAACGTTCTGGAATACTAACGATAGAAAATCACGAAAAGGAACTCTCCGGTTATTTATTGCGCATATAAAAAATGCCAAGTCAGAGGAATATCTTCGAAAAACGGTGGCAGATAGAAATAGGGAGTTACACGGAAATCAACGAGATAATAATTTGTTTATGATACATGCAATGTACGTACATTAATAAAATATTGCGCACTGTATATACCGAGGATCGATGGAGGAAGGAGGAGTCCTTGTTTTCCTATCCTCGTTATATTTAACCGCAAGTACCAGGTGCTGCGCCTCAAAAGTACAGAGCTCGGTATTGCGAGCGCGCAAGTTATCATTATCCACGGGGTGGTTATAACGCACCGGAGTCCTTCGAACGTTTAGCCGGTACCCCACGATTTTACCATAACCGGGAGCAATAGCATCAACTTGGTATATTTATAGTCACAGGCCTGTAGCAATTTCCGTGTCTTCCGCCATGTTCGACGTCTGCCGTTTTCAAAGTCCACAGACCAACGCAACTCGGGCGCCAGCTCGTTGGTAATGCTGCGAAAGAGAAAACCCGGCCCGAGAAACTCGATCTAAAATGCACCCCTTTATCGCATTCGCGTCTCGCGGCGCCGAGTCTCATTTCGCACGCTTCTCGCTCGTACCGACAACGATACTCTCCGCAAAATACGCGCGAGCAAAAACGCATTAAAGAAAATTCGTAGCACCACGAGAGAGCCACCATTCGGTTAATCCAAGTTTCAGCATTTTCGTTCTATTAGCCGATGGCTAAGAACTTGAACCAGAGTCACTTGACCGATTTAATGGAAACGTTTAATCGGTCGAATCTACCGAAACTTTGATTCAGAGTCATTGGATGTGGTTAGTGCGATCGTTCGATCAGAGTGGTTGGTTTATTTTATCATTTTACCTCGACTTTGTCACTATTTCTTCTTCATTTTGCTTCTTCGTTAAAGCTTTGCGATGGGAAAAGTTTTTTTTTCACGAGGTTTTCATGTCAGAGGGCAAATTTCTTTGCTCCTTCTATATTCCATTAAGTATAAGCAATCAAAGTAAAATTTTCTATGCAAATAAAGTAACATTGAAATGTAATAAAAATCATGGCGTGCAAATATTAAACATCTAGATAAGATGTTGACCCGCTCTGTTGTAATTTGACATGAAATTGTTAAATTGTATAACATCACGTTGTTTATTTAGATTTTCATGAAAGTTGTGATGAAGGAATCAATAATATATTGTGACATTTTTTAATTATTGAGAATATTTATACGTTGCCCAAAAAATTTGTATGTTACGTCTCAAGCTGACGATGCTCCGACTCTTCGTTAGTTAATTATTAATATTATTAAGGGATAGGATTCGTTGTCCGATTGAGAGTTAAAACTCAGATTCTAAATTATTACGCGTATAATCATTTATTCACTGCTTACAATTTTTAAGACGGATTCCGCGGTTGTCTACGTTTATGGTCTTAAAGATTAAACTCACATTTTCCGTTGAGATTTGTATTTGTTTGTTTGGGTGTCCTCGTGTGTACAGCTTTCCGAACTAAAAAGCATAAAATTCGTTTTACGGAGATATTCATTTACAGTTGAATTGAATAAAGTTATCGTCATCGTTGTGGTACTCGTCAACGTTTCTATCGTCATCTTCTTTGACAATTGTTGTCAACGATTGTAATTTTATTTCTTTCGGTGAAATATCTTTTTGTAAATTAATATATCAACGATAATTTTATGAGCTTTTGAGTTATTTATAATGTTCGATTGTTCTTAATCTCGCACATTTAAAATTATTGAACGTAGCTTTTCTAGAAAACGTATAAACAAACTTGCAAAGTAGACATTTGACAATTGTTTTCCATATTATTTCTTAGACCGTTTGCTCTATTATGCGAAAGTTAAAATCGATCAACGACACTTCTCCAAAATAACGAAGGAAGCTATTTCGACGATTTTAATATTAAAAATGATTATTTCGTTAAGCAAATATCGTTGCAGGAATGAAAAATTACGAATAATGTAATTTTTATTTCTAAAAAATTACAATCGTAATTATTATCGTCTCGACATTAGAATTTCATGCAAAATGGCGATGTATCTACGATCAAATAATAATTTTTATGTATTACATGAACAGTTTGAGAGAAGATATGATTAAAATTGAAAAAATTAATAATTAAATTACTCGAGTTTGTCTATAACGAATGAAAATCCTATCATTTTCGATGTTGCTAAGCGACATCTCTCTTCGATCTTTTTCTATGCCGTATTCGACTTATGTTTGTTCCTCCAGCGTGTGAAATTCATGATAACCGAGTTTACCGTCGATGACGAGACTCTCTGTGGAGGTATTTCTGCTTACGCGTCCACTTCCACCAGACATTACCTTTTTTTGCTCAATCATTTCGACTTCCCTTCTTTCATATATCTATATAAAGATCTTTCTCTATAGAATATAATCGTACGGCACACTCGTTACCTCTCGCTATAAGCGTATAGAGTCAACTTTCGTGACTCGTCGGTGGTGGCTCAACGATTAGTCGGAGAGATAGCAGGGAATTGAAGAAAAAGTAGGATTTCCTTCCTCTTGGTATGTTACAAGAAAAAGGAGGCAGAGCTACCTTAACGAGTAGCCCTCGGATATATCAAACCTAACCGGCTCGAGTCTTCCTTCCTCTCGTTCTTCTTGCTTTCGACGTCTCTTCGTCGGTTAGGTCTGGGTCAATCGATAGCGTTGGTACGTTGGAAAGTCCGCGGGGTAACGCGTCCTTCAAACTCACCGATATTACACATTTTAGGGAAAATATCTCAGGTCGGCCATTTCATTTTTTTTTAAAAATCGCTGATGATTGTTTATCATTATTTTTAGATGCTTTTCATTGACCAAAAAATCAATAATTCTGTCAGATTCTTAAGTTGCATAGAATTAATCGCCAATAAATACAGAAAAATTCCTTAGCTCTTTTTTTTTTACATATTCATTGTAAGAAATAACGTAATAACATTGAATTCTAATTGATTAATGAATCAAACTTGACGTGTATTCTCTCCTGTGTACGTATCTTTACGTGCGCCCTTTAAGAAGACTCTCGCTCGTTTCCTGAATCGCTGAAAAATTATGTGAGAGGCTTCTTACCGTCCATCCGCTTCAACCCTCATCGTTTCACCTCGCCTCGTTCGACCCGTCCAGCCTGTCTGCTTATGGACAAATTTACCCTTACATCGCGTAACGCTTGGACGATATAAAGTGTATATTACAAAATATTATACCGCACTGGACGTGTAACGATTATTCTTCACTTCCTTCCTTCGCTGTCTCGACACTCGAGCTTCCGGTTGTATAATTAAAAGGCCAACTGCATTAAAAAATTAGCTGTCGTATAACACGACGAAAAGTTTTCGAAATAATTCAATTTCGTGAAACTTCTCGACTAGAAATGTTAAAACCATTGCGACAATTTCATCATTTAATTTCGGTATCCAATAATCGATATTTCAATATCCATGGCTCATTCGATACTTAATAGCAACGTATTAATATCGTCGAGCGATTATAGAATTGATTATTTATATTTCGACCCCGAGAGATACCGGAGTATAAAGTGTAACTCGCGCAAAATCCCTAATAATACTTACATCGTCTGGCTCCTTCGCAGTACAGTATGTGCAATGATAATAATAATACGACATTCTCAACCCCTCGTGAGAAATGCAAGTGAACGCGCTTGGCCTCAGCGGGCTCTAACTCCGGTTGTACTTATTTTCAAAGTAATGACACCCCGGGGGTCCGTCGTCGCGGGTTAAACTCGAAATAGAATAGACATATGCATGCATGATATGCACTATATTCGCTTGACGATACAACCAAGACGATGATCCACTCTTCCATGCATTTCTGTCGCCCTTCCATACGTCCCGATGCCTCCAGAAGCAGTCTCTGGTCTTATTCGCTTCTTCATAATGTATTAAAAATATTATCAAATATCCATAAAAATTTAACGACTTGCATAAATAAATTTGCTTATTCATTGAATAGTTTTGAAAATGTTACCGTTGCATCACCATTTGAATTAAACATATGCTAATAAAGACAGTAAAATTAATATTTATCATTGTTCATTTTTTTGACGCTGTATTTTTATCCTTTGCGATAATAAACAATCTTTTTCATTCTCTCTCTATCTATCTCTCTCTCTCTCTCTCTCTCTCTCTCTCTCTCTCTCTCTCTCTCTCTCTCTCTCTCTCTCTCTCTCTCTCTCTCTCTCTCTCTCTCTCTCTCTCTCTCTCTCTCTCTCTCTCTCTCTCTCTCTCTCTCTCTCTCTCTCTCTCTCTCTCTCTCTCTCTCTCTCTCTCTCTCTCTCTCTCTCTCTCTCTCTCTCTCTCTCTCTCTCTCTCTCTCTCTGAAACGTGAAAATCCATAGAAAACTTATACGCAATTTAGCGACAAGTAAATTGCTTAATGAACCTGAGGCGCGACGGTGACTTGGGTCTATCTCTTTCACGCGGGCGCTCTTGTAGCGAGACGAGCGGTGCGCACTACCTGAAAGGAAGGTAGAAACGTTGCAGTGGGTCAAGGAGAGACTACACACAGGACGGTGAGCGCGAGCGGCTTTCACTTCCTCTCCGCGTGAGTGCGGTTGCCTGCCTGCCTTTCCTGACTCTCGTGGCTTTTCTATCGTCCTCTCCGTTCTCTCGGGAACCTGCCATTTTATGGTTGTCTTATTTTTGTTTTTCCTTCATCGTCTTCTTTAGAAGTTTATTTTCTAAAATATTTGTTTCGCTTGTGATTACAGTGGATACAAGGGAAGTACAACCGGCACACAACGGTGACAACGGTGACGAGGAAGCGCTGGCTGGTTTGGCGACGGTCAAAGCGGAACCGGGCTCCACCACCGGAACTCGGCTCCTCCATGGAATTCTCTCGCAGCATCCCCAGCAGCACGCCCTAGGCGCGGTGCAAAATGGCTACGGTCGACACTTGGCCAATCATCCGCAACTCGGTCAACCTCCCTACACCTCCGCTGCTATAGCGACTACGAGTACGCCAGGTAAATATCCCTAGCGAGTAACAAAATTTTATAACTTCTCCCTGCCAAGTACCCAAAAGTCTTTGAAGCAGCATAGGTTGGAATTATCCAAGCGTGAATTGATTATTAAAGAATAATAAAAAAATTTATATATAAATAATAATCGAAGGAGTAACGACGCTATGAGATCATCAGCCGGCTGTCAACTTTTGTTTGTTTGTTCGTTCACGACAAACCGCGATCGCGTATCGCGTGACCGACAGGGCATCGCGTCTCGTCTTTCGTTCGATCAATAATTAATTAACATCGTGGAAGGAAGCGTCATCATCGCTACGGCTGTCCCGCTGTAGTGTGCTACGCGAGAGATAAAATAAAAAATCTGTCCTACGGCATACGCGTCGCTTGGCTATATTTTTCTATCCTCTGGTATGAAATAGAGATAATATGCGGAATACTTGAAACCGCGAATTTCACATCACTAAGGCTCTCAGTGGTTTTTCCGCGTGCATCACAGTCTACATTTTGTCTTTTTCTTTTGATATATCATCGACGAGCGCCACACATTCATTAACTTGCCGAGAACTCGTCCGTTGAGAAAACTGGTTGCTGTGTTTAACGAGGTTCGCAATTTAACAACTCTCGTCCACCAAGTCGGGACATCCAGTCTCGTTTGGAGATGAAGTTGTTTGCCTGCATTACTGAATAATAGGATGCTAGGGGATCAAACGGGCGTATGAAAAAAAAAAAAAAAAAAAAAAAGAAAAGAAGAAACATTCTTGTAATCTACGCGAAAATGCTTGAAACTCTCATTTGTTTTTCTTTTCTTTTCTTTTTTTTTAATTGAATATTGATACTAAGGAAGCCTGTATTTCATCCCTAAGACTGATCCCGTCATCTCGGTGGCTCTTGGCCGAGCTTTAACGACTCCAATGCTGCGGGTATTTACCATAAATCGCGCATCAGCGACATTGAGATACCCCGTATAGAGCTCGCGATACGTGCGTAAAATCTTCGGAGACTGGTTTGAAACGGTTAGAGTGCTGGGACTCTTGAGACCGTGGGAAGCCACAGTGCTCTCCCGATATGCATACCCAATGACCGGATGACCTTCGTCCGTTGCATAAAGATACGTTTAATTGACCAGGCACGCGAAAACACGTTCCGTTTGTCGGGTTTGCTCTTGGGTTTTGATGATGAAGAACGATCGGGAGCAAAAGCCAAGCTGAAAGTCCACTTACACGAGTCACTGTCCATTATATCTGCTGCAAGCGTGCCATAAATTTGTAGAGCCATATTAAATTATTGCTTTAAATGAAATACGATTTTTAAAAAATGAAATTATTGGGTTCGTCGAATAACCAAAAATATTCTTGTATTTTCCTTGCAACCCGATCACGGTACACGGAGGAACTCTCTTCCCATTTATGTTACATTTACATCTCTGGTCATCGACGTAATCAGGAAGCGGATCACTGCCAGCGAGTCCTGCGGATAGCGGTGTGAGCGACGTCGAGTCGAGTACGTCGTCGGGTGGTAACGAGGACGCGAATCTCTTGCTGAAAGCGAGGCTCAATCCAAATTCGTCGCTTCAGCCTAGCTTGGCGTCCCATCACTCGCACCTAACCTCAGGTAAGAAATGCCGTAGTCTCCTCGTAGACTTGTCTAAAATTAATGTCTCAATTAATAAAATGATGAATTTGTTTAAATTAGCAATAGGCAATAGATCAGCGTGTCACAGTCCAGGAGTTTATTCATCGCCAGGTGGATTCTTACCACCGTCTTACCATCCTCACCAGCACCATCCCTCACAATATCATCCACACAGAGGAACCTCACCGCACCATCCAGCCCACGGAGGTCACAATATGCCGCCGACAATGGGACCGCCTCATCATCATCACCATCACCAAGCTCAGAACTTGCAACACCTACACTATCGCCAGCCACCTACGCGTGAGTACACATATCCATCATTTTCTATTAACTGTATTTATATTAGAATCGCATTTAAATTCAAACTCATGAATACGCGCATCTTGGATACGGTGAAAGGGCGCGTCGTCCATGGAAAAACAAGTTAGAAATTCCAACGCATCGAAGCACGATTCTAGTTGATTTCGACACGTGTTGCCATAGCTGAACCAACGCGGTCTTTCTGGCACAGCGAGTACTTGGGTATAATCCTCGCGCGGAGTACTTCTTGTCGAGATTTCGCGGTTACAAAAGCGTATTATAGTGCACTCGCACATAAACCTCTACGACGGCAACGATTTTCATCCGTTAGCGGTGACGACGAGCGAGCGTTTCGCGAGACTTTCGATTCGGGAAATAGGCGCGCTCGTTTCTACGATTCACTCTTCTCCTCTTGTACCAGCAGATTTATTTATTCTTCAATGGAAACAAAGATCACCCGACGATCTTGATGGAAAACGTGGGAATCGAGCGGCGAATCGTTTGCCATTGCATAATGCGAGCTTCGAGATTTTTACATTGATTCCTTCACGCTCGTTTTCAAGCCTGATAGAAGAATTCTTCGGTGTTGCTCGGCATACCGCGAGCGACTCGGTGAATAAAAATATAATCGCGAGTTGACCGGCGGTTGTTGGTGAGCGGTTGCCGTACGGCTCTGGCGGTCTCTCGACTTAAACGGCATTTCGTGCTGCCATTACTCGGATGGATGACCGCTTAGCTCTGCGCTAGCTGGCGCATCGTATCATAAAGCGTGAGGTCATTTTTCCGGAGACTGGTGATTCCCTGTAGAAACACCGGTCTCCGGTCGGTATATAGTACAGGTTTATCGCAATTTGCCTCTGCCCACGTGAGAATGCGATACAATAGTGGAGTAAGTCGATTGCGGACACAACCAGGGGGGGGGGGTGCGCGAGGTTCGTAGAAGAGGAAGAACTCCTTACGGGGGAACATATCTTTCGAAAGTTAAAAACTAAACAATTTCACGAATCGATAGCTCCGAGCGTGTATCTCCTTACCCGGGAACCGTGCAATTTTCGTCTCATTTCTACGTTAAATCAATTTTTTTTAATCCCTTCTCGTGCTTTTATTTTTTCATCTTTATCTTCCCTCGTGTCCCATATCCGTGAGTTTTCTGTGCGAGTTGCACTGGTTCCGCGAACGAGTACCGCATGCGTCATGGATACCCCAACGTCTGCCTCATCGTACGTACACTGTGTTTCACAGACGATTCGTACGCATCGCTAAAAGAAATCATCCGCAGTGAGCGTTGTTTTCTGATTCAACAGAGAGTGCGAGTAAGCAACTGGCGAATCGTTTGCGATTGCATAATGTTGAGCTTAGGGAATTTTGCATCAATACCTCTGCAGTCATTTTCAAGCCTGACGGAAGAATTCCTCGGCATTGCTCGGTGTGTCGCGCGACACGTCGTATAAAAATATAATTGCGAGTTGACAGCTGAGTCTAACGCGCGCGCGGGTTCTTCTCTATAGCTTCGTCAGCCGCGAGCTCTCCGCTGCTGTCCATTCGTTCGTTCGCTCGTGACCCAGTTGCCACTCTCTGGCTCGACGTCCCAGATTCTCCGGCGTTAACAGGGGGAGGGGGGGGGGGTGGTTTGCACACCCCGCGCGGCTTCTTTCGCCTCGTCGACTTACCTCAGAGGCTCTCGCACCGTCAGTTATTTCTATGAAGCAATCTCGCGCGCTCGTGCACGATCGATGAATGGGAAACAGTTCCGGCAGCCTGTGCTCCAGCAATTTATTATTTTTTTTGCGGTCACTCGGGAAAAACGCTCGACATGCAAATCCCAATGTGGTCACTCTCACAGGGACCCAACAAGGTCGATGTGGCAAAATTGTCGAGTTTTATTCGTTATAACAAAAGCAAAAGCGGAAATGGGGCCGAACACTGGGGTGGGGGGAGAGGGTAAATTAAAGATACATTGTAGTGGAGGGGGTGGAGACGGTTCAACATGAAAATTGTGGTAAAAAGAGGAGGAGAGAGAACTCTCGATTCTGTCGCAACGCTCGATATCTGAGCGAAGCGCGAGAGATGGAACGAGGCCGCGCAGAAACGATCAAAATAACTCGCATCCAGGGAGACAGAGAGACAGACGACAGGGTAAAGAGAGTGAGAAGCTCTCGTTCACATGCAATTTGAAAAATTAATGACGGCAAACCGGAGCGTTACGTTATTCACGCCCGGCAATGTCGAGCTCTCGCGCTCGGTAATTTTCAGAGTTGAAATTTATTGAGTCGCTCGTGCAGACGCGTAAAAAAAAGTATACGTAAGAAGAAGGAGAAGCAGAAGGCGAACGAGGTGGTTTATCATTACAAAATTGAATGTAATAGCATCGCGTGCTTCGACAGCTTTGATCGGCCCTTGTAAATCGGGTCTTTAATTCGCGGTCTCGTTTGCAATCTTGAGAAATTCACGAGCCAAAAGTCATCCGGACGTCCCGACTAGTCGACCTCAACGCATGATAATCGATAATCGCGATATCACAATAAATATATGTGTGCCGAGACTTGTATGTGCTGCGAAAATCCGCTCGCAGCACGCGGCACCGCACTCGGCTCAACGTAGCCCGAGCCCGCGGCCGCCGCCGCCGCCGCACCGTGCAGCGCAGCAGCAGCAGCAGCAGCAACGAGTAAAAGTGTGCCGGATTGTATAATCGAACGTGAATAAGCAAAATGTTGCGCCACGACGATTTGGTAACTGAGAGAGGCCCCGCACTCCACCGTCGTGTTCCCATTGCGGGTAATACACACTGCGCGCGAGAGAAAGAGAGAGCTCGACCAGGGATGGAAAGGGAACGAGACGGAAGACGAACGCGTATGCCTCACGTATATTAAAAGTTGCAAAAAAAAAATGTTACCTGTTGCCCTTGATTGGTAGACATGTCGGAAAGAATTTGAAAATAAAAATCATTTTTCTCAATAATTTTTCTTCTTCAATTTTATTTTAATAGAAATAACAACATTAAAAAGTTTACTCGTGTAAAATAATAAATAATTCTTTAATATATCGACGATATTATTCTCAAGAAAAATGAAAATTGTTGACAAAGTTAATTATTTATTTCAAAACCGTCAAGTCTGAACTCCCTGACTATATAAATTCTTAACTAGATGTTAAAGTATGTTTAAAATAGATATCCAATCGGTCAATTGATAAATTCTGTCGAGAAATAATGTCACGAATTGACAAAATGACAATAAACAAGTAAATTAGTTAACCAAATGACATTCAAATGTTCGATTTTAGTAATTTCACTCGTCCGATTCAAACTCGTTCGAATCTCGACTCGTACTCTGTGAATTATTTAGCAACGCTGTCGGCGGTCCCTCGAAACTTTCGAGTTGCGTCGCTCAGTCGACTGGAGCGAGAAAGATAGAAAGAATGAGAGAAAGAGGAAGAAAAAAAAAAGAAGTTGGCGGGGGCGCGCCCTCGTATCGTCCGCGGTAGTCGGAGCCACGGTCTCGAGTTTGCTCTCAGTGTCAACGTTGCGAAATCCTCGTGGATTTCACTTTCGTTACGTTCGACATCTCGTAAGAGGTTTCGATCAACGCGTGCGCGCGTGCGCTTGATTTTGGAACTTGGAATAAAAGCGTGACTCGATTAAGCGTTTGTCATGTTGTTACCGCCAACGGTTATTACTAAAAATTACTAATTGTGTTGTACAAAAGTGAATGTAACGAAATATAAATTGAGGATAAAATAATGAAGAGTAGCAGCCGGTAAAATTGCTCGAGGATTAAGAAACAATTAAACGACTTAGCTGTCAATGGTAGCTAGAATCGTGGGAGGAAGAGAACATTTTAGAAATGGCTTTAGCATGAGCGGTGTTCGTGCCTCGTACGCGAGAGTACGAGATCTGAATAATCAAGGATTTAACGCGGGCGAGTCGATCGACGAGGAGCAAGGCATCGTAGTGAATACGGAGGTCGCACGCACAAGGCTTTCTCACTCGTTGCAATATACAGAAATGATTGAGCTCGTTCTTGGCACGCCAGCATGTTTTCCCTGTTGAAACGCATAAAAATGTGTCCGTGGTGGTCCGAGGCGTGTTTCGTTGTGGTACGTGGGACTGCAGCCCGAGCGGACCGACTGCCGAAGTTAAGCAGCGCGGATCGAGGATGTCCTGGTTGCCCTAGATCAAGTACTCCGCTCCGACATTCGGATATTTTTAAAATATCGTGTCTGCAAATACGTAAGCCACGCAAACTCTCCGGGGTTATGCGAACAACTCGTACACCCAGCTCGACAGATAGACAGACAGACAGACAGACAAACGGACCAAATCTCTTTCCGCTGTGCCGATGAAAAAATAGAATATCTCAAGGTAACCGAAGTATAGCTTAACAGAGCCAAACTTCCTCGTACTAACTTGGACCGAACATATTTTCTCAAGGACTGTGGTTAACGCACCGATATCCTCGTCACTCTAACAGTCATCGACCCATTCGCTATTAATATATATAAATTTCAGTCTTTTTCTCTCACCCCTCGTCTTTACTTATTATTCATTTTCTCAAATTATTCATTTGGCTTAATAAAAAAAAAACGTTAAAATCACCAGACAAATCACGTGTTTAATGTGTGTTAATAATACGTGTAATCCAAGATAGGTAGTTGCACGAGCTAATTACGTTGATGAAATAACCGCTAACGTCCTGATTGTGATATTCCACGTAATAAAAAGCTCAATTTCTTGTACCTTAATGCGAACACGAAGCGTAACTCACACCGGCGAGTAATAAAAATAGTAACGGATCGTAGAGCTCACGGGATCCGGAACGAAGTAGCGCATTAGGTACCTGCCTACCGGATTCTCTATACTCGGGAGGCGCGCGAGAGCGCCTAGACTGGGTCTAGGTCTAGGTCGACCAGAGTGGAGGCGCGATGGTCCCTTTCGCTTCTCCATTTCCTCTTACCGCTTCGACTAGGTCCGTGCTAAAGTGTACCGACTCTACTTCCTGACCATGTTCGACGTGCTTTTTATTCCTGCAGCTCGCTCTCCGTTTCTCATTCCATTGTTCTCCGTTGGATAAAATTTTTTCTTCTTCTGTCAACGATGTTATACCATCGAGCTATTTGCCGTTTGTACGCGTATACGTATAAAAATATATGTCGTTATTATTCACCGTCGAGTCAGCGCGCAATAATGAGTTCACTGGCATCGCGAGACTTTGTTCTCGTTCGCAAATGTTTTCGGAAAAACATATTTGCCAGAAAACACGTATTTTTATCATGATTTTCGTACTTCTATTCTCGCACAATTGCTTTATCCAATCTCTTTCTCTCTCGCTCTCTCTCTCTCTCTCTCTCTCTCTCTCTCTCTCTCTCTCTCTCTCTCTCTCTCTCTCTCTCTCTCTCTCTCTTTTTCTCTGTCGTCGCCTGTCGTGCAATACGAAATTAAAAATTATATTCTCGGAGGTATACACAGATAGAAATGTGCGTACTGCGCCGAGCCAATTCTGTTTATCGGATATCTCTCGACTCGTGGATAGAGCGCTCTCAATATAAACATAGATATCCGCACGTTCGTGCAAGTGCCTTTGTTTCTCGATTTATAATTATAGTTTTAGAGATACGGGTTCTAATCAATCGTCGCGAAATAATGAATTTCCCGTTTAAATTGGTGGTACGTCAGTACGAAACAATGCCGGAATAATCGATATTGCGTTTGTACCGCCAACGTACCACGAGCGTGCGCGCATACCGGAAGTGCGCGAGCAAGTACGAACAGTCGGTAAAATTATTCGCTAGAGCTCGTACCAAAGGAATATGACGTACGAAAGTAAAAAGGTCTCGGCAAAGCCGGAAATAACGGGATATCGTTGCATTTATTATAATTCACCGACAAAGAGAATTGCCGCGGAGACTGATAGACAGCGAAAGTGGTTTTCCAAGCTGACCCCACTCCCCGCCGGCATAACTCACGATTACGCGCTGCTTCGCACCTTGGCGCGTAACACAATCGTTTGTAATAATTCCCGTGGGTGCTGACAGAAAAATCTCGAAGTAGGTAATCCTCCGAGTAACGCAAATATTATCCACACACGAGTGGTGTATAATACTTTGGTTCGCCAGACGCCCGGTCTCATTGCCTCTCGTGTCTCCTTCTCCCCTCGCGTTCGATTATTCTCTTTTTCACGGTCGTAAAGAGGATGCGCGCCGCAGCCTCTTTTCTTCCCCTCCGCATATACATAGTTGAGCGGCAAGAGAGGCATCGAGGAGGGACGCGAGTGTCGAGAACAACTCTCGAATCACCGGTAGATGAGACCGAGAGTCTTTTCTTCCTTCTTCGTCTTCTCCAGAGTCTCTTGCCGTCCGTTCTCTTTCTGCAAGCAGCAACGGCAGCACCACCGGCCTTTGCGAATAGTCCCAGAGGCGCGACTCTATACTCTACGCAGTGCTTATATATCTCGCGCTGCACACTGTGCAAACTTGTGCTGTTGCACACACAACGCTGGCAGGCTTGCTGACTCGCTGGCGGCTGCGATGTCGGCGGTGCGTCCTTCCTGGGTCTCTGCCCCTGCGGAGAGTCGAGAACCGTGTATGTGATTGTGTGTGTGCGTAAGAGAGAAAAAGAGAGAGAGAGAGAGAGAGAGAGAGAACGAGTGAATGAGCGAGGGAGACGAATAGAGTGAATCTACTCGTCTCGCAGCACTGCCACTAACCGCTTTGCCGTTGTTGCTGCGTACTGTATTGCAGTATTGTATATTTGCAGTGTACATATTATCAGAGAACTCGCGCGTTCTTTCTATGTGGCCAGGAGCGCACCAGTATTTCTCTCTCTCTCTCTCTCTCTTTCTCTACCACTCAATACGTTTCTATGCGTGTAATGTATACATATACATCGTGGGTATGGAAGCTCGTGTGGTTCGTGCCGACGTCCCAGCCGCCGGCAAAAATGCATAGCGCTCTTACTCGCTCCTCGAAACGGTTCTCAACCAGCAATAGCAACACCAGATGGACATCCGGAGTTTTGCTTCCACGATAGGAGGGGAAAGTCGCCTATACTGGACCACATATGCTTAAAAACTTATAAAAACTGATTGTATCAATGAAATTGGTACGCTAAGGGCTCATTTCAAAGCTGCTTTCATGTACGTTCGAATGGTTTGAGAACCAAAATAAAAAAATTAACCATTCTTAAGAGATTCATTTAAATGTAAATTGGTTTTTGTGATTTTTTAAATGAGATTCCTAGCTTGAAACACTTGTTAAAATCATCGTATGTTGATAAAATTAATCAAACTAATTTCAATCCTTGATGCGTTTATAACGTTTATCGACATACATTTTTTTTTTATTGTCAATATTTTCTTTTATAAGGACTTTGTTTCCTTTCTTATAAGTTATTTTTGTTATTCTTGTATATTAACGATCATATAATGTCTCGGGAATAATTATTTCATATTGTTTAATTGAACTTTTCCAACTTTAACCAACCGAGGATACTCGCTCGAAATTTAAAGACAGTTTGATTTTTCAGAAAATGTTTACCGTACGAAACTTCTTAAAATACAAATTTGTAAGGAATTTAACGCATTAAAAATTCAAACGGCTGTATTTAGCATTTTATTGAAACTTGTGGCTGCAACATGTCAAATAAATTATGGAAAAGTTAAACTTTCAGTCATACCAAGTAACGTTCTATCGGAAAATTTACATCAACGATTGAAAACGTATAACAACTTATGAAATAGAGTTTTCTCGACGTGTAAAGATTATAGAAAAAAAACGAGAAAAAACGAGAAAAAAAAACAAAATTTGCCAGTGATCCATTCACTTGCCGGCCCAACATAAGCCATTTTCCCATATCATCGATAAACCAAAATTCCACTTGCTGATTGCGTATTGTATCTGTATAAACTTTTTTTTTATCATAGCCGATGAATAAAATAAATCACATAACCTACAAATTCAACGATAGAGTAAATTTTTAACTACAATCAAATGTCAATTCTATATGAAAGTACGTCAACTTCGAAATCTCGTTGCTATCATTGGAATTTCAAACGGCAGAGACAATGGCCCTGGGAATTCCAGTTGGCTGTGAGTGTCACTTTCCTCATTCCTATTATAGTGCATAGCTAGCGAGTCGTCAACACATACGTTCCTCCTCATTCTCCATGAACTGACGCGGCGAACGCATTTGGCTCTAGTGCCGTGGAACTGCGCGAGAGTATAATACACGCAAAGCGAAGCAAAAGAAGAAGAAGAAGAAGAAGAAGAAGAAGGTATCGCGCGAGCAGCACGGCAGTTTAGCGCGAGATATAGACGGTGACCTTGTCGCCGGCAATTCACCCCGTCTGCCGCCTTCCTCCCCCTCGCTGCGCGGCGTGCAGCAGCAGCAGCAGCAGCAGCAGCACTACCCCCTCCTCTCTTTGGCTTCCCTCCTTTCCTCTTCGCGCGATCTGCACTACCACCGTCGCCGCCGCCCTTTCTGCTTACTCGGTGCCTTCCTACCCCCACTCTCTCTCTCTCGTCTCGCTCACTCCGAGAAAGAGAGAGAGGATATATATTTCGCGCTTCCTCGTTTACTCGTTCCTCCTCTAACTCCGGATCCCGCGCTAACCGGAGCTCGTTGTCTTTGTCCCTCGTTGCATTCAATCCCTTCCGCGAGAGAGCGGTAGCTTCATCCTCGTCCTATATCTCCCTACGCGCAAACCTTACACTTTCCATCTCGTTCTTGCGTTACCTCACTCTTTCTAACTCTCTCGTGCTTTACTTTTTCATCTATATCTCTTCGCTCGCGTCCCATATCCGTGAGTTCTCTGTGTGCGATGCACTGGCCCACGAACGAGAATCGCATGCGTCATGGAAGCCCCACCGTCTGCTACATAGTACGCACACTGTCTTTCACAGACGACTCGTGCAAGCCACGAAAAGAAATCATCCGTAGTGAGCGTTGTTTTCTGACTCAACAGAGAGTCCGAGTAACCAACGCGCTCGATGGTTCACGCTCGATGAATATACGCAATTCGACAAACTCCTCGTTACTTCCTGTTTCGCAAAATAGGAACGCGCACAGATTCGCGGTTTCTCTCGCGGTCTCCTCGAATACGAAAATAGGATTTCTTAAATGACTAACGAACTAACTGATGAGCGAAATACCGAGCGATTACGTGCTTTTCTGCATTGCCCCCTCCACCTCGGATCTCCATCCGTACAGACACACACGCGCAAACTTACGTATAATGTCGACTCTCGCTCCGATACACGAGCTACTCGTGAGTGAATCACTTCCTCTATGCTCGAAAGTGAAAAAAAAAAAATTTTACTCTAAAGTCTAATAGGACTTTTACGCTCGACGATCCTCGATGGTAAAACGATAATTTATTCGTATGGCTACACTGTGCCGTGACACAGATAGTATGACGTGCACACGCTTTTATACCCACTGTGTACACCACCTATACGCATGAGTGCGGTTCTAGTGAGTCAGGGGTCGATCAACTATTTTTGTACTCTTTTGCAACACACGTCCTTTAACCTAGACACCCTTTATTTCCCTTGCACGCTCGAATGACCCTCGGTCGAGAGCTCGCCAATTCGCTCTCTCCTCTCTTTCTCTCAACGTCTGTAGTCGTGGTTTGTACTATAAAGTCCCTCCTGTTCCCTCGTGCCCCTGTGACCCCGGCACTGTCCCGGGGTCGACCCCGACGACGGTAATCGTATACGCGACGTTAATCCCCTCTGCTCTCGGCAGAAAATTGACAATTCTCAAATGATTCATTTCCGGTTGTGCCTTGTTCGTTCCTCTCTTTCAATCCGTTCATGTATATACACATACACATACTCTCTCTCTCACACACACACACACACACATGTACACATCTTCGTCTGTACAGTGTGCGAAGCATGCAGAGAGAAGGACCGGTCTCGTACGCGAGAGTCTAAGCCGTCGGAGAGCTGACTCGCTCTTTACTCGGCCTCGTGCTTCCTCTCCTCGCTTACCGTACACACCAGTTCTCGTTTCACAGTGCTCTCCGGCCTCTTCACTCTTCCTCGCCTCCTTTTCCCGTGTACTATGTGGGGCAGAAGGGTTCGCAAAGCGAATTTACACACACACACACACACCTACGTAACACCACTTTGCACACAAAGTGTACGAGATGTGGGCTCGGAAGGCTTACAGTACACGGTGTATTCGCGGAGCGAGAGAGAACAGACGGAGGAGACCCGTCTAAATATAATGCAGGGAGCAGGCCACTCGTTTTACTCGCTCTCTCCCCTTCTTCGCATCTCAACCTCTGTATAAACGCGATCCTCGGTACAATCCACCAGTGAGCATATCCGCGCTTGTGCGTGAGTCGCGTGAGAGTCCGACAATGGCTTGCACGCATTCGTACATAAATACTGTCTACAACTATAGAGACAGTAGATCATAATAATCATGATGATAACGATGATGATGATCTATAGCTCGAGAGTACGAATGAATAGTCCAGACGAGTGCTGTTGACCCGACGAGACAAATCATGCATTGGTATCGCGCCTGCGCACGTACGAATAAAACACACAACGTTATTTTGTTACACCGACTGTGGAATATGTCGGACGAACGAATAGATGGACAGGCGGGGCGTGATAACGCGAAAGAGAGCGACCGAGATCGCGTTGCAGAGGCATGCATAACACGCCTCGTGCTGCTGCACTGGTATGCAGGCCCAGACCTAGACCCACTGCGCTAGCCTAGACCTAGAGTACCACCACCAGCATCAACACCACCTCCACCACCACCACCACCACCAGCAGCAGCAGCAGCAGCAGCAGCAGCAAGCTACATCGAGTTGTACCAGAGCAACGAAGCTAAAGCTCGCGAGATGATTGCGAACTGGTGGGGATGACGCCCAGACGACGCGAACCGGGATAGGGGAGGGGCTGTCTCTCTTTCCTCTTTTTCTCTCTCTTTCTCTACTACCTCGACTATATCTCGTCCTCTTTTCCTCTCTGTTCGTACTTTATATACACGGACGTTGATCAATGTATTTGTAACACTGTACGTAAATTCGATTGGCGCTTTCAAAGTGGAGAAAAATTTGAAAGTTTTCTGTATTATTGTTTAGTCGGTTCATCATTGATGTCAGCGGTTAGTTAAACTTAAAAAAAAATTTTTTTCTATCGCAAATATATATTGAAAAATTGGGTAAGATTCGTATGATTACTGATAAAAAATATATTTTGAAAAAATATAATTAAAACGTCTTTGCATTTTTATTGTAAAATTTTTTAAGCGATAGTACATCAACTACGAATTGTATCTCTCGAATTATTGCAACGCGTATTATCCTAGAAAGTAACTCATCTCTTTTTGATGATAAAATGATTTGTAGATAAAAATAATTGCAAATAAACATCTGATAATATTTAATGATTGAGAGATAGTGTATCTAAAATAGATAAAGCAGTTTATCACGGGGAGAAAGTAAAACAGGTCAAGCAACTCGAGTGTGCTTTATCTCCGACGATTGTGAACGAGGAAGGCCGTCAGGAAGAACAGTCCCCAGTGTCTTATTGTAAGCTCGAATTGATTCGGGTAAAGCGCGGTATGCGCATAGCGTGTAATGATGCGGAAGGAATACAGCAAGAAAAGAGTGAAGCCTTGATCACTGACCTCGCTCATTTGTTTTCTCTCTTTCTCTGATTCTCGTGGCTTCCCTGTTTTCACAGCAGCGGACCCGAGAACGAACTAAAGGAAAAGACGTCACGCCCGCAACGCTTTCGTGTCTCTCGCACGCGGCTCGTCACTTTGTCACGAAATTGGTTCGTTACTTTCGCGCGGCGATCGCTTCGTTTCGTTTCGAAGCTGCTCATCTCTTTCTCGAACGTCAACGAGGCGAATAAAAAATAAGTGACGCGCTCACGCTCAACACTGACGGCGTACGAATTTGTGTGAGTACGAGTTTGTTCGTATTCGTGCAGACAGCGCACTGGGTTGTAACGTCGAGAAGACGAGGGGTCGCTCGCGCTGTCTCGAGACTTCCGGATGTACAACATTTATGTACGTAGACTGTAATAAGAGAACGTACACGATAAAAGAATGCTAATTTGAAGCAGTATTTTTCATTGTTTCTCAAAGAACCTGCAGCGATTGAATCATCGAGAGGATGACGAGCCCGACGAAAACTTGAGATTTCGCTTTCTATTCTATTCAGCACGGCATATCGCCTCCTCTTTCATCCTTTTCCGGGTGTCGTTACACCGTACATATACATATCGCCAGTGCTGCCGGTGCAAGTGAGCCGTGCGGAGAACGTCGACCACAAAACTCGACGACGACACTCCTCGCGATTACGCGAGTGTCGGTTTCGGGGTTAAAGATAGTAGCCCGAGGCAGTAGGGTAACATAATAGGTCGGTGAATGCGACGAGAGACGAGGGATACGGGAACGTTATATACACCGACGTGAGAGAAGATAGAAGAGCGAAGAGTGAAGAGCGAAGAGAGAGAGAGGAAGAGTGGGAGGGAGGGAGGGAGAACTCGGAGAAGAACGAAAGTGAGACTGGCTGAGAGCGAAGACGGTAGAGCAGTAATAAAAGCGAGATAATACGAGATAGAAAATAACGAGGAAGAGGAGACGGCAGTGCAGGAGGGGAGAATCGACGAGGTGCACGACTCTGTCGGAGGACGAAGGGTCGAGACAACGAAGCTCGCGAAGAGTCCGAGCGGCGAGCGAGCAAGCGCTAGGATCCGAGTGGAAAGAAGCGAGAGATGTACAAACGCCGCAGAAAGTTCCCGACGTAGCAAGTCAGTCGCGTTTCCGTGTGTGTACACGCGGTGCGCGTGTATATCGCGTTTGTCTGCGCTACGGTGCATCGGACTAGCAGTTGCGAATGGCGTGGCGTCGCGACCAGCGCACTGGCGGATGAGGAGGAAGGAGGGGAGATGGAGGAGAAGGATAGAGCAGTTAAGTTAGTCTGTCGGTCAGTGACTGCCTGACTTTCCCGGCGCAGCTGAAGGTCAACTCTCCCCTTCTACCGTGCCTCTCCTCTTCTTCCTCTACCTCCGACTTCTTCTTCTTCTTCGTCTTCTTCTTCTTCTTCTTCTTCTTCTTCTTCTTATGCCGCTGCCGGTTCTTCCTCCACTGTTTCGCTCCTTCTCTCGGTCTTTCCTCGTTCTACTACTCTCATCGCAACTTCTACATCGAGCGCCCGATCCATCTTTATCTCTCCGTATCTCCATCTTCGTCGGTCTATGCGCTTCTCGGCTCCGGGCACCGATACCACTACTTGCGTTACTACAGCAGCCGGAGAAGCTCGCGCCACGCTCCAGCTACTCCACAAGCTCGCAGCTATCCCAACGCGAAACGCGTTCTTATTGCGTTCTCATCCCGTTCGAAAAGATATCTTCGTGCATCGCGAAGCCGGACGAGAGACCACGCGGCCAGATGCGATAGAGGGAAATAATAATTGAGTGCACTCGAAGGGGGATTAAAGCCGGCAATATCTCACGATCCGTACACGACTTCCCAGCCAATTATCCGCGCATATATATATAACGTCGACGCGAGAATGTCTTCTTCTCTGTGCTCCTATTCCCCTCCTCTTACTCTGTCTCTCTCCTTTCATGTGTTCGCGCATGTGTTCACAGCCTAACGTTCTACCCCAGCATCTTCTCGGTCTCACTTTCAGCGTATACCTCTTTTTACCTCGTACTTCCCTTGGCGCGCGCACACACCATACCGGCAACAGGAACAGCAGGGCATCATCCCTTCTCTCGTTATGGTGGCGTGAGGCTCCAAGATCATCGTGTCCCTGGAATCCCCACCGTTGCGAACAGCTCGCCACCCTGATCCTCCCTTGCTATTCGTTTTCTCGTTCCCTCTTCGTTTCTCCTTCTTCCCTCCATTCTTTTCCGCTATACTTGTACTTCCGGCCGGGAGGCGAACGCGAATTTCTCACAAAATAAACGAGAGATAGAGATAGAGAGAGAGAAAGAGAGAGAGAGAGAGAGCAGTCTCGCCTTCTCGACATCGTTGAGCACTACGTCGAGCAGAGCAACGGCACCCTGTAGAGCCTCGGCCGTTCCTCTATTTTTAACACGCATCGTCGTCGTCGTCGTCGTCGTTGCAGATTCAGCGGCTAACCAAAGTGTACGAGCACTCCACTCTTATTCGACGTAACGCCAACTCTCGCCCAAACTTCCTGTCTCTCGACCGGATAATATACTACATACGGACGATCGCGATATAAGCATCATCTCGAAAATTTCACGCAATAGTTGTTTGCACTTAAAAATATAATAAAATGCTGCTATGACGCTTAAAAAAAAAAAAAAGTTGGTTGTCGCAATCACCTGCATAATTAAAGTTACCCTGTGCAAATTATTTTGGTTGGCTCGAATAATCAGTCGACTGACGCAATCAATTAATCAGTCGAGCCAATCAAGTAATTTCCTGCAGTTAGTTTTGACATCTGTACCTATTTTTCTTTGTGCACTTTTTTTTTTCAACATCACCATCTTTCGTATGAAATATTTCACAAAATCTTTAACAAATTATATTTGCAAGTTCTCAATAATTAAACGCTTCACCTGAAATTCTGTATTGCCAGTGTACATCGTGTGTGACGGCGCGAATATGTGCGTCATCCGAGGAGCAGTCAATATCATACGTTCGTCTTCTGCATTGTTCCGTTCCAATTGAATACCATCTTGTGGTTATCTCTCGCGTGTTGACGAGTATTTAAGAATAAGTATACGTAGCGAAGAATATAATAGAAGGCGCCTCGGTGAAATGAGTGTACGCGCGTTGATGCAGACTGTCAGATAGCAATCGTTAAAACGAAGCGGGAGGTACGTGTGGTATGCGCAAAGTGCGTGAGTGCGAGTGAGACGGGCTTCTTCAATGGCCTCTCTCGTCGTGCCGCTGTCTCCCTCGGACTAACGCGACTGCCGCGTTCGTGGTATAGGTCAGTGAAGCTCTCGCGAGGTTCCCCCACTATTTGGAGCAGCACCAGGCAGCAGCAGCAGCAGCAGCAGCAGCAGTAGCGATAGCAACAACAGCAGCAGGCAGCAGCAGAACCGGCACTAGAGAACCAGCACCGGCACCACCGGTATACGAACGATCGCTCCTAGACAAATGGGGTCTACGATTGACTCATCAAGCCGGAACGGCCGTCGTACAACGTTTGTGCGACCGCGGGCGACGTCGTCGCGTCTCGCCGTTGCCGTCGGTCCCGCTGCTGAATCGCTCTTCGCTGGGGAAACTACGCGGGAGACTTCTCTCGCTCCGCGTAGGCCCAATGCTGGCAATGGTCTAACCGAGGAGAAGAAAACACAGAGCGCAGCGAAGGAGAAGAGGGATAGATTAAAACGGCAGAGTGCGAGAGAACGTCGAGGATATTTTTAGCTGCGGCTCGCTAGCGGGAGCGCAGCCGGTCTTGAAAATTCAACGGAATTCCATCGGCGCGCTGGAGAGTCGACACTCTCGTTCTTCGTGCTGATTCGTCTCTGATGGGATCTGTATGCTATTCTCTATGCTTCTAATCTCACTTTTTTGTAATTCTCGATTGTCACGATCCATACGATATTTTTCTTGCTGTAAGCAGTGCGAGGGCGTCAGTTTCTAAAATAGAATATACATTCAATAGATGCGGTTTACAGCGTGTACAAAGAAAAGTGGGATATTAAGTAGAAGGCGAGACTCGACGATGTTATAGCAGTCGCTCGCGCCGAGGAGCGAGACCCGCGCGCTCGCTATTATGCACTAGAAGCTGCTGATGGCGTCACTGTGCAACCTTGGCTCGGGTCAGTCCTCTATCATACTGCAGGCAGCTCCTCGCTTCCCGCCTCCTCCTCACCCTCCTCCTTATTCTTCTTCCCGTCTTCCCTTCTCCTCTTTCGCTCTTGGCTTCTTCCTTCTCAACGTCGTTGTCGTCGTCTTCGTCGTCGCTCTTTTAACTTTTTTTCCTCGCTCTCTCAAACTCGCGCCGCTGCACTCGTCCCGGCTTCCTTCAATGTTCCATCCCACCACCGTCGTCGCGACTACCGAACCCTCGAGAATCCGCGCGCACCTCCTTCGACTGCACTCCCTCTTCCTTCTCGCTACTCTCCTCGAATCGCTCCATCTTTTCGCTCTTCCTTCGCTGCACTACGGTTCACGCGTGTCGAGGAGAGCAGCTCCTCGATAATTCTACCAAACTCTTCTCGTTCCCTTTTGCCCGCACGCTTAAATTTTCGTAAAACGTTTCCGTCGTTCGTAGATTGCGGTTTCGAGTCTACGCGATGTATACACACGTTGCAACGATACCTGTGTATCAATATTTTTTTAGCACCGACACCCCCGACACCCTGTTCCGGTATCTCGCCCAAACTAATGCTATACGTACGGTCTCTCCCCTTCTCTTATCACGTGATTCTTACGATATGAAAGGATCTGGAGAATGACGGAATTTTCGGATCAAGGACTCCTTTTCTTTAACGTGGGTGTCTTGATATTCTTGTTCAACGGTAATTCGATAAGTGCGCTCAAGTAAAATATTAATATTGTTTTTGATAAACTAGCGGAAATTTATTAATTTCTTATGCTTCGACACTTTGTTTCTCTCAGTTATTTTAGTTGCAATTATACATTTTGATACTCAACAATTTTGCACAAACGACACCGCGACGCAATACGCTAATTCCTTGACGTTATTCAAACAGGTAGCGCACGTTGCACCTGTAGAGCGTGCCAGGTTTTGCCAAGCACCATCTTGGGCAATACCTTGTTTCAATACGGAACTCAAAGATGTAATTTAATAATTAATCGTCGGATTGAATCTCCTCGCGAGTATTCACTTATTTTCTATTACAACAAATAAAAAAGAAATCTCACGTAACAGCAAGATAAAATTCCCGGAAAGTATTCAAAAGACTCGAGAGAAAGAGAGAGAGAGAGAGAGAGATTACTAATCTATGCTCGTTATCAAGTGGATCATTGTTAACGAGATGGCGCGCAATAAACTTTTCGTATCTCTCATCCTCGATTAGCCTGGCGCACTCTCGCGTATCTTATTGAACAGTGTGCGTGCGTACCGTGGGTACATCGTTCGAAGGAACGTGGCAGTTGATCATTATTATTTGGTGTTGAAACGATACTTTCACACTTGTTCATCGCCTACTTCCATAGTCACGTGTTTATAGACTATTCGCGTACGTGTGTACTTGTGGCGCACGATCGGCGCAACGGATGAGTAAGAAGATTGCTTATGTCCCAGATTTACCAGTGATATGCCTACGCAATGCGAGGTATAGGCAATTAGCTGACACTCCGCGACGAGCTCGCAACCTCACGTTGAACCGGCTTCGCGGTCGTAGTCTGTAGTCGATAGGATGGCGCCATCCGTTATGTTGCCTCCGACTCACTTCTCGAGTATTCTCGTGACTTGTACTTGCCTCGCAGCGGTCAAACAGAGCGATGATCTAGGCGGGAAGAGATCTACCGAAATAACTCACTTAAAATCCCGTATAAGTTGGCTATATTTACATTGATCTTAGTATCGCAGCTCGATAAACGCAATTTATACCTATTTAAAGATGTTGTAATGCATTTTAATAGAAAATTATATTGATCGATGACGAAATGATGTTAATGATTTGTATTTGTTTTTTTTAAATCTAATTTCAGTTTCGGAGAGTTACAACAGCTATGTAAATTCAATGTACGGCGGTGGAGGTGGACAATTCGCAACGCCTTGCACCCCGAGTCCACCGAGAGGGCCGGGTGGAGTACCAACGAGCGTAATCCAGGCTGCGACGAGCTCCGTTTCCGACGATCTCTATCTGCTCGAATTGGGCTTTCCTCCGCGGCCCAAAAAGAGCAAGCTCAAGAAGCCGCGCCAGGGCGAGGGAGCCGCTGTCAAGAGGAAATCCCGCGAGGGGTCGACCACGTATCTGTGGGAATTTTTGTTGAAGCTCCTGCAGGATCGAGAGTACTGTCCCCGTTACATCAAGTGGACGAATCGGGAGAGGGGAGTCTTCAAACTTGTCGATAGCAAAGCCGTCTCGAGACTTTGGGGATTGCACAAAAACAAGCCCGACATGAATTACGAGACGATGGGACGCGCCTTGAGATATTATTACCAGCGCGGTATTCTTGCAAAAGTCGATGGACAGAGACTGGTTTATCAATTTGTCGACGTACCCAAGGACATCATAGAGATCGATTGCACGGGAGCGTGAGATAAGGCCTGCCCTTCTTCGAGGGAACTCGGAATTTACATGAGGAAAGCGACGAGTAAAAATAATTACTCGCACGGAGACAGCAGGACGTTGTCGTTGTCGAGACGCGAGAGATCGTTATCATCGAGCTCTTCCTACCAGCAGCAGCAACAACTGCCTACATGGCACATCCCTCAAATGATGCATTGCCCTCTCTGACTTCATTGTTCCTTGTATTATAACGCTGGAAACGATCGATCGAACGCAGAGCATTTAAGCTTTTCCTTCGTCGTCATCGTCGTCGTCGTCGTCGTCATCATCGTCATCGTCATCGTCATCGTCGTCGTCATCGTCGGCATTGTCATCATGTGCGAGATCGAACGCTCGACGAGCTGCGCACGGGCGCAGCGTTACATTGTGATGCGAGAGCCGTTTTGGTACACGAGCTCTCGCCCGTTGGAGCATAAACTTTTCCTCTTTATTGATTTGTACAAAATTTTAGATTCTTAACTAAATCGCGCCCTCGCGCGAACAACGAACGTATTGTTGTGTCGTAGTGAACGAAAAAAAAAAGTTGAAAAAAAAAACATAAAATACACTCTACGGACAAATTACTTAACATAAAAGCTAGAGGAGTAGGCGAAGAAAATTGTACATTCGAATCGCGATAAATTATTTATTGTACATTTGACGATTATGAGATAAAAGTAACTAGGGAAGAAAAAGAATTTGTTGAAAGAGCGAACTAATGGGATGCGTGAGAGTTGAAAAAGAAATTTAAGAAAAAAACAAAATGTTAAACGAATCGAAATGTGGGCTGTGAAATGGTTTCGAAGATGGAAAGGATAAACGCTTAAAATGTTCTGCACGAGAGGAAAATGGAGGAAGTGATAGGATAACGAGAGAGGGCTCAGGGACGGTTACACCATATTTTTTTAAAACATTACGGAGTGACAAACAGATTTTCAATTGAGCTTGAGGGGGTTCAACGATGTAAGGTGCTGGCTATTACACACGAGGTCCAAGAATGTTATTTAGCAAACCTAGCGTTACTGGTTCACAGAAATTATTGAGACAGACATTATCTATATATCTCTGTATATATTATTATATAAAATATACCTCTAGCATATAAATATATAAATATATATATATTATTATTGAATATTATATATATATTATATAAATATATATTGTATGTTATGTAGTAAATGGCGCGTGTTAATGTGTCTCTGTGAGATTTTACGTCACGTCGGGTGTGAATTTAATGCGTGAAAAGGGTGTTTTACTCGCTCGTGCGACGTCTCCGTAACGTTCCATCTGTAATTAAATTTAATCATCAACGGTACCATCGACATTTTGTACAATCTCGCGGTGCGATCACACGTTCGGAAGGATTGTTTGATGCTTCGTCCAAAAACTTCGATCGCGCATCATCATAATAATATACTCGATAACGCACACTTAAGAAGCTTCCATGCTTTCTTTAAATCGGAGGCGTCGTTAATAAAGAATGTAATTACGTTCGACGAGCGAGTAAGAAGCCTCGCTTCTACCGTAAAAAAAAAAACCCGGGGTGTGTAATAATAATACCTTAGAATAAAAATTTATTTATTGATGCCCTGGAAGACCGACGTGCGCGTGAAAATTTGTCCCATAGGATTTAATTTTGTATATAATGATTTGCTTAATGAAATACTTACTGTCGAAACCGTAAAGAAGATAATTTTTCGTATTTAAGCAAGTGAGAATGTAAGAAACAAGAGTATATAAATAGTTGTATACTTAAGAAATAAGGCTCAGCAGTGCTCTCTGAACACGGCTTCTCGACGATAGCCTTCGAATTATTAAACGAAAAAAGAAAAAAAAAACAACAAAAAAACTCGAAATACAGTAAAGAAGAAGAAAAAAAAAGAAATGTATATATATACATATGTATATATATATATGTGTGTGTATATACATTTCTTTTTTTACTACAGTGATCCAGTGCTGCCAATAAATGCCTGAGACGGTCCCTTGCATTTGCCACACAAAGAATAATATAATAATTATATGAAAGAAAAGAAGCTGATGATATTGATACAAAAAGAAATGTTGCGGGACGCCAGACATACCGATAATACAAAGCAAATTGCCTTTACGTATTGAACAATGACGTGTTGCCTTCTAACGAAAAAAAAAAACCTGAAAAAAAATGAAAAAAGTTTTAGCCGATTTGTATCATAAATACTACCACTCTGTTCCAGTACTTAAAGAAAATATCTCCCCAACAACCCCTGTCGTTTTGAAGATAGATTTTTTATAGTCAGTGACTCATGTTTTTTGGTACATGGACATTTTGAGATCGTATCTACGTCGCATCTATGAGAACCATATATGAATTATAATGAAAGAAAAAGATTTAAAAGAAACAAAAACAAAAACACACATCAGAGTACAATCGACAAAAGCAAGTACCTATTTAATATACCACTTCTATACACATGATATAATACAAACACATATAAACAATGAATGGACACTACAAACAAGAAATCCTATTTTTAGGTGAATTAAATTTATATATACATAACATTTGATTACAGTACGAGATATTTTAACAGATAAGAGTTAACTGTAATAGGGATAAACGTATAATGATTTACTTGTATAATATATGAGATACGATGGATTGACGTAAGGAACTCTAATGTAACGTTCTGTGATTCGTTGTTTGTAGGTGAAATTTAATAAATGAATACTGTATCATAAATTCTTTTTAACGCCTATTATATTTTGTCTATGAACCGAATTAAATTAAGTATTATCCGTGATTTAAGAATATTACTTTCATAACACAAGTTTCGTATTGCTATGATGATAACACGTAGGATTTGGCGTAACAAGTGAATATAGAATCAATGAAATAGGCATCAAAATCACGCAGTACTAGTAAAACTAGTCTGATTGCCGATATATCGTAATATATTCGTACATTGAATGAATAAAGCGAAAGTACGAATAGTTATTGCTCGTCGGTAATGTGGATATGAAGTCCGCAGTTATCCTGTGTAGGTTTCGGGCTGCGTGTGTGAAACTTGTTAGCGCGCTCTCTTACCGATCTGTCGATAAAGTAGGTTTACGTGGTAGACCGAGAACCACTTTCCATAAAGCGCGGCGCGACTCGTCACTTCCCTTTGAATGTGCTGCCAGATTCGCGGAATAATCCTGCACCACCACTCGATGCTCTGCTTCTGCGCTCTAATACGAAATGACCTTGCGTGATGTCATTGTTATCACCTGACCCTGTTAACACACGCGCATTGCAGCAGGTGTAAATAATGATTTCTCTTTGTATTATAAAATTATCTCGCAGCCGTGTAGGAGAGTAGACGCATACAGACGCATTTCAAGTCCTCCTGGGAGTCCGTCCTCCAGGCCTTTATTATTCTGACACTCTTGGTGTGCCCCCCCCCCCCTACTCGGCCAGGCTAAGAAACATGGAATTCAGCAATAATATCGAAGGGGCCAATGGGGGACAACGTGTCAATGGTAGGAACAGAAGAGGTCGAATGATAGATTGCGAGGACGCTTAGCGCTCGATCCACACTCAACTACTAAAAATATAATTGCGTAGCTGCGTAACAGTTTTTTTTTTAATTTGAAACTGTATTCAGCAACTCTTGTTGCCAAATATAATGTTAAGGCCGCGCGTTAGAACTATTTTTCTATCGGCGTCTTTATTAGGATTCCTTTATGGTTATTCCCAAGGAAATGTTTATGATTGCCACTATTGTAGGAATCTTTTTGGACATTTAAAAATTGCCGCTTCTACGGTCAGCCAATAGCGTCCATTGAACTCGTTACACAGCGCTCGAAACCTCGATAAATTTGAGTAAATATACAGCTATCGTAACTGAAGAGGGGAGTTGGTCTTCACGATGCTTGTCACGCAGCATGTAACAGTACAGTGGCAAATTGGTAGTCGCGCATGAAACGGGTATTGAGCAGCAGCGCCGGTATCGAACGTCAACTCAGCAAAACGAATACAAGAGTGAGTAATTGTTCCGTTTTCGTTGATCAGACATGACATTACGCTTTCGTTAAAGCTTCGAGTACTTGAAATATCATAAAATAAAACATCTTTATTGTAGGACAAGTGTAAGTTCATCGAGTACGCAATCTCGGAAGGAGATATTGATTCCCGAGTGATTATCCCTCTTTGCCACACCCGACGGCCATTTTGGCCTCTCGCTACGACCACACGAGTGAGAACGCTTAGCGTTCCATTAAACGACACAGGATGGATCAAATAACGCCGAAGGAAGTAAAGATTCTTGAAAATCCTGAAGATATTCAAGAGCGTCGAGAACAAGTTCTCGGACGCTATGCCAACTTTAAGACCGAAGCTCGAAACAAACGCGACAAGCTCGAGGACTCTCGTCGCTTTCAGGTATGCGATGAGCTCATACTTTTTTTTTTAATCAACTGTAATGTACTGTAATCAAGTGTATCATGCGTCATCGCTTCTACCAAATAGTTAAGTGAGGCCAATGATTTACACATTTCCGTAAGACCCTCGCTTATCTAATCGCAATATGACACTGAAACCAATTATTATTAACAGCGAAGAATAATTACTTGCACTTTACGCAAGTATCGAGTATATTCGTATTAGGAAATTAATTTATTATATTCAGAATTTCTAAATAAAATCCTGCTATCCGAAAGGCGACGTATCCAACTTAGTTTATCGTACTGGCCTTCCTGGGTCGTTAAATAAGTGTGGATGAACGTTAATAAAAAAAAAAGTTGTACACCGAGCTCAAGTTAGCTACGATTAATGAAATGAGTACTGAATTACCGTAAAATTGTTTTTACCAACAATTAATAACAATTAGGCTCATCGACTGCAATAAGGTGTGGTCTGAGCTATAGCACATGTTTGTATCGTACGAAACAGTTAATTGTAGATTATTGTTACCGTTTATAATTTTGTGGAGAAGTACAGTGTTTTTTTGAAAACTGTTACACTTGTTTTTTAAGCTGAACATACGATTGGTCGAGCTACTGTTTTTTTATCTTGTTTTATTTAATTTAACCGTTACAACTTTCTTTACTCGTCTTTATTGCATTGTAGTACTTCAAGCGCGATGCCAATGAGTTGGAAGGATGGATCTACGAGAAGCTTCAGGCTGCCTCGGACGAGAACTACAAAGACCCGACGAATCTTCAAGCTAAGATTCAAAAACATCAAGCGTTCGAAGCGGAAGTTGCGGCGCATTCCAATGCGATCGTTCTTCTGGATAATACAGGACAAGAGATGATAGCTCAGCACCACTTTTCCAGCGATACGATTCGCAAGCGCCTGGAGGAACTCCATCGCTTGTGGGAGCTTCTTCTCTCCCGCCTGGCTGACAAGGGTCTCAAATTACAGCAGGCTCTGGTTTTAGTGCAATTCTTACGTCACTGCGACGAAGTTATGTTCTGGATTAATGACAAAGAGACATTTGTCACTACCGACGAGTTCGGCCACGATCTCGAACACGTGGAAGTGCTTCAGCGTAAATTTGACGAATTCCAAAAGGACATGGCGAGTCAAGAATACAGAGTTACCGAGGTAAACGAGCTGGCGGACAAGCTCCTGCTCGACGGTCATCCGGAGCGTGATCAGATACTCGGACGAAAGGAGGAGCTCAACGAGTCCTGGCAGAGACTCAAGCAACTAGCGATTCTGCGACAAGAGAAATTATTCGGCGCTCACGAGATTCAGAGATTCAATCGCGATGCCGACGAGACGATGGCGTGGATCGCTGAGAAAGACGTGGTTCTCTCGTCCGATGACTTCGGTCGCGATCTTGCGAGTGTACAGACACTTCAGCGCAAGCACGAGGGTATCGAGCGCGATTTAGCCGCTCTCGAGGACAAAGTTGCTACCCTGGGTGCGGAGGCTGATCGTCTTGCGGCTATTCATCAAGCCGATCATTCGCAACAGATCCAAGCAAAACGCGCGGAGATTCACCAGTCGTGGGAGAGCCTCACCGCCAAGGCCAAGGAACGCCGATCGAAGCTCGACGAGTCTTACTATCTTCATCGATTCCTGGCCGACTATCGCGATCTTGTTTCCTGGATGAACGACATGCGCGCAATTATCTCAGCGGATGAGCTCGCCAAAGATGTTGCGGGGGCGGAGGCCCTAGTCGAGAGGCATCTCGAGCACAGAGGCGAAATTGACGCGAGAGCCGATAGCTTCGATTCAACGACTCTGGCCGGCAATCAACTCCTCGAGAGGAAGCACTACGCCGCGGTGGAAGTCGCTCGCCAATTGGACTCTTTGACGGAGGACAAATCGTCCCTTCTCGAACTCTGGGAAAAGCGTCGTATTCTTTACGAACAGTGCATGGATCTTCAGTTGTTTTACCGCGACACCGAGCAAGCCGACGCTTGGATGGCTAAGCAGGAAGCTTTCTTGGCCAACGAGGATCTCGGTGACTCCCTCGATAGCGTCGAGGCTCTCATAAAGAAACACGAAGATTTCGACAAGTCTCTCGCCGCCCAAGAGGAAAAAATCAAGGCTCTGGACGAATTCGCCGGTAAATTGATTGAGGGCGGTCACTACGCCGCTGACGATGTGGCTCAGCGTCGGCAGATGTTACTCGAACGCCGAGCTATTCTTCTCGAGAAGTCTGCTCAGCGCAGACGTCGCCTGGAAGACGCGTACAAACTCCAACAGTTCGAGCGCGACTGCGACGAGACGAAGGGGTGGGTCAACGAGAAACTCAAGTTTGCCACCGATGACAGCTATCTCGATCCCACTAATCTCAACGGCAAGGTGCAGAAACATCAGAATTTTGAGCAAGAGCTCAACGCGAACAAGACACGCATGGAGGAAATGGTTTCTACCGGGCAGGAACTTATTGAGAGCGAGCATTACGCGAGCGATCGTATTCGCGCTCGTACCGACGAAATCGTCACCTTGTGGGAGAGCCTGGCGCGCGCGACCGAGAAGAAGGGCGCTAAATTGCAGGAAGCTTCGCAACAGCAGCAATTCAATCGTACGGTCGAAGATATCGAACTGTGGCTCTCCGAAGTCGAGGGTCAACTCATGTCCGAAGATTACGGCAAGGATCTCACCAGCGTACAGAACTTGCAGAAGAAGCACGCTCTGCTCGAAGCCGACGTAGGTTCGCACGCGGACAGAATCGAGAGCATCACTCAAGCTGCCGAACAATTTGTCAGTTCCGGTCACTTTGACGCCGACAACATTCGCACCAAGCAGGAACAGATGCAGTCCCGGTACTCGGCGCTTCAACGCCCAATGAGCATTCGCAAGCAGCGTCTTCTCGACTCGTTGCAGGTACAGCAGTTGTTCCGCGATATCGAGGATGAGGAGGCTTGGATACGAGAAAAAGAACCCGTTGCAGCGAGCACCAACCGGGGCCGCGATCTCATCGGCGTTCAAAATCTCCAGAAGAAGCATCAAGCCGTACTCGCGGAAATTAACAATCACGAGCCCAGAGTTGCCGCCGTTTGTCAAGCAGGCTCGAAGATGCTGCAAGATGGACACTTTGCCGCCGAAGAAATTAGCCAGAGACTCGGGGCTCTGGACGAACACTGGGGTCAACTAAAGGAGAAGGCTCGTCAGCGGAAAACCGATTTGGATGACTCGCTACAGGCTCATCAGTATTTCGCCGATGCGAATGAGGCGGAGTCGTGGATGAAAGAGAAACGACCTATCGTGCTGAACGCTGACTACGGAAAGGACGAGGACAGTTCCGAGGCGTTGTTGAAGAAGCACGAAGCCCTTGTCAGTGACTTGGAGGCTTTCGCGAGCACGATCGCGGCTTTGAGAGAGCAAGCAACCGCCTGTAGACAGCAGGAAACACCCACCGTTGACATTGCTGGAAAAGAGTGCGTCGTCGCGTTGTACGATTATGCCGAAAAATCGCCGCGCGAAGTTTCAATGAAGAAGGGCGACACTCTGACTCTCTTGAACTCGAACAACAAGGACTGGTGGAAGGTTGAGGTGAACGATCGCCAAGGTTTCGTGCCTGCGGCGTACGTTAAGCGCGTGGAGCCCGAAGTCGGATTGAGCGCTTCTCAGCAGAACTTGGCACGGGAGCAAAGCTCTATTGCCGCTAGGCAAGCACAGATTCAAGCTCAGTACGATGACCTCATACACTTGGCGCGTGAACGACAGAACAAGCTCAACGAGACCGTTAAGGCTTATGTTCTCGTGCGCGAAGCCGCCGAGCTCGCTACGTGGATCAAGGATAAGGAAAATCACGCCCAAGTTCAAGATGTCGGCGAAGATCTCGAGCAAGTGGAGGTGATGCAGAAGAAGTTTGACGATTTCCAGGCTGATTTGAAAGCGAATGAGGTGCGTCTCGCGGAAATGAATGAGATTGCCGTGCAACTTATGAGCCTTGGGCAAACTGAAGCGGCCCTCAAGATTCAAACTCAGATTCAAGACCTCAACGAGAAGTGGACGAGTCTACAGACGCTGACCGCCGAACGCGCGAGTCAATTGGGCTCCGCTCATGAGGTTCAACGCTTCCACCGCGACGTCGACGAGACCAAGGATTGGATTCGTGAGAAAGACGCGGCCCTCAATAACGACGATCTTGGCAAAGATCTACGAAGCGTACAGGCGCTGCAGAGAAAGCACGAGGGTCTGGAACGCGATCTCGCTGCACTCGGCGACAAGATCAAGCAACTCGACGAGACGGCTAATCGTTTGATGCAATCGCACCCTGACACTGCGGAGCAAACTTATGCCAAGCAGAAGGAGATCAACGAGGAATGGACTCAGCTGACCGCCAAGGCCAACTCGAGGAAAGAGAAGCTGTTAGATTCGTACGATCTCCAACGATTCCTTAGCGACTACAGGGACCTTATGGCTTGGATCAACTCCATGATGGGTCTCGTTGCTTCCGAGGAACTCGCCTCCGACGTTACCGGCGCCGAAGCTTTACTCGAACGTCACCAGGTAACCAAACGCGCTATCTTATTTCGCTACTTCAACATCAATTATACCAAATACGTATAAATGCCTCACGAGACATTTGAATTGTAGAATCGCAAGGCAGAGATAGATGCGCGATATGGAATACGTTCAGACGTATCGCACTTTGAGCATGTGATATTTTTATTGTTCTTTTCCTACGAGAGAAACGTTGTACACGCTCTATTTGGGAACACTACCAGTTGCGATGTGTATTTTTGGGTTTCTGGAATGTTTAAGCAATGCCTATTAACAGCATTGAAGTTTATTCAGCTATTGTAATTGGACTATCATTGTCACGTGACATTAGCCACGCAGCAAAAGAATTATGTATATCTCAAAGACTTGTTGATGATTTTTTAGAAGCGTAGAAAGCTTTGCTAACGGACGTCTCTGACAAATCATTTATACGTCTCACAGGTATATATTTATTTATTTGCTGTGTGTGTGTGTAGACTCGAAGAGGAGGTTTCTTTCTTCAAATGCAATTACGATGAAAATAATGAGCAAAACTATATCTTATTACTTCTTCGTAGGAGCATCGAATGGAAATCGATGCCAGGACTGGAACCTTCCAAGCATTCGAGCTCTTTGGGCAGCAGCTATTGCAATCCAGTCACTACGCGAGCGTAGAGATACAGGAGAAATTAGAATCGATGGCTGAGGCACGTCAAGAATTAGAAAAGGCATGGATCCAGCGACGAATGCAACTCGACCAAAATCTGGAGCTCCAACTCTTCTGCAGAGATTGCGAGCAAGCTGAGAACTGGATGAGCGCTCGGGAAGCATTTTTGAGTAGCGCAGATGCCGTCGACAGCAGTGACAACGTAGAGGCACTCATCAAGAAGCACGAGGACTTTGACAAAGCTATAAACGCTCACGAGGAAAAGATTGGTGCGCTTCAAACCTTGGCTGATCAGCTCATCGCGGCTGAGCATTACGCAGCGAAACCCATCGACGACAGACGTTGCCAGGTGTTGGATCGCTGGCGTCATCTCAAGGACGCTCTTATCGAGAAACGCTCCAAGTTGGGCGAATCTCAAACACTGCAGCAATTCTCTCGTGACGCAGATGAGATGGAGAATTGGATCGCCGAAAAATTACAACTCGCTACAGAGGAGAACTACAAGGATCCGGCCAACATCCAATCGAAGCATCAGAAACATCAAGCGTTTGAGGCAGAACTGGCCGCGAACGCAGACAGAATTCAGTCGGTATTAGCGATGGGCGGCAATCTGATCGAGAAGCATCAGTGCGCTGGATCGGAAGATGCGGTTCAGAAGCGTCTCGCCTCGATCGCTGATCAGTGGGAGTATCTCACGCAAAAGACGACCGAGAAATCAATGAAACTGAAGGAGGCTAACAAGCAGCGTACCTACATCGCTGCTGTAAAAGACCTCGATTTCTGGCTCGGTGAGGTTGAGAGTCTCCTCACATCCGAGGACGCTGGCAAGGATCTCGCGTCCGTTCAAAATCTCATGAAAAAGCATCAACTCGTGGAGGCGGACATTCAGGCGCACGAGGAGAGAATCAAAGATATGAACGCCCAGGCCGATTCTCTGATCGAGAGCGGACAATTCGACGCCGCTGGCATTCAAGAAAAACGGCAGAGTATCAACGAACGCTACGAGAGAATCCGAAATCTCGCTGCTCACCGACAGGCGCGACTCAACGAAGCCAATACTCTACATCAGTTCTTCCGCGACATTGCCGATGAGGAATCTTGGATCAAGGAGAAAAAGTTGCTCGTCGGATCTGATGATTACGGTCGCGATCTCACGGGTGTACAGAACCTTAAGAAGAAGCACAAGCGACTAGAGGCCGAACTCGGTAGTCACGAGCCAGCTATTCAAGCGGTTCAGGAAGCCGGCGAGAAATTGATGGACGTCTCGAACTTGGGTGTACCCGAAATCGAGCAGCGTCTGAAGCTTCTCAATCAGGCGTGGGCCGAGCTCAAGCAATTGGCTGCCAACCGAGGTCAGAAGCTCGACGAGTCGCTCACGTACCAACAATTCTTGGCTAAGGTCGAGGAGGAGGAGGCCTGGATCACTGAGAAACAACAGCTTCTCTCGGTCGAGGACTACGGCGACACGATGGCCGCTGTGCAAGGTTTGCTGAAGAAACACGACGCTTTCGAAACTGATTTTGCAGCCCACGGTGAACGCTGCGTCGACATTTGCGACGCTGGTGAGGCACTGATAAACGCTGGCAATCATCGCGCCGATGCTATTGGTCAACGTTACACTCAACTGCGCAACAAGCTCGAACAACTCGGCGCCCTCGCCGCGAGAAGGAAGACTCGTCTCAACGACAATTCGGCCTATCTGCAATTCATGTGGAAAGCCGATGTCGTCGAGTCTTGGATCGCCGACAAGGAGACGCACGTGCGTTCCGAAGAATTTGGACGAGATCTGTCGACCGTACAGACGCTGCTCACGAAGCAAGAGACCTTCGACGCGGGTTTGCATGCTTTCGAGCACGAAGGTATCCAAAACATTACGTCACTCAAGGAGATGCTGGTCGATTCCGGCCATGACCAGACAGCAAGCATTCAGAAGCGTCACGCGGACGTGATAACTCGTTGGCAGAAATTGCTGGCTGACTCGGATGCCAGAAAGCAAAGGCTACTGCGAATGCAAGATCAGTTCCGTCAGATTGAGGAGCTCTATCTTACGTTCGCGAAAAAAGCGTCGGCATTCAACTCTTGGTTCGAGAACGCCGAGGAGGACCTCACCGACCCTGTGCGTTGCAACAGCATCGAGGAGATAAGAGCTTTGCGCGAAGCTCATGCGCAGTTCCAAGCGAGCTTGTCCTCGGCCGAAGCTGATTTCCAGTCTCTCGCCACACTCGACCAACAGATCAAGAGCTTTAATGTTGGTCCCAACCCGTACACATGGTTCACTATGGAAGCTCTCGAAGATACCTGGCGCAACTTGCAGAAGATCATCAAGGAACGTGATGTCGAACTTGCCAAAGAAGCTCAACGGCAGGAAGAAAACGACAAGCTCAGAAAAGAATTCGCCAAGCACGCAAACGCCTTCCACCAGTGGCTGGCGGAGACGAGGTATGTTTTAACAAAATACGTTAACTTTCGTGTGACAATAACAAGTTTATTTCTTAAAATTTATTTACAACACTTGTAATTGTAAAGTGTCGATATCGAGCCTTACCTTGCTATCCCAAATCTATCTCCACGACGGTTGATCTGTCGGATAAAAGACGAAAACGTCGTTATGCAGAGTTGTTGGACGGAGAACAACGTTCTGAGAAATTTACAATTCTGAGTAAAACTGGCGATGGGAAATTTCTGCTATCTCTCTCGCAGGTATGGCGATCTGGGAGAGACATACAACGTGTAGTACATCACCTTAATTTCTCTATCAAAATACATATCTGTCATATAAATCTACCCACGCAGCAAGATTTTTTCAAATTTAATGGTAAATAAACGTAAAGTCGTCGAGCGAGGTATACGGTATACGATAAAAATGTTTTTTTTAAATAAAATCATGAAGCTAAATGTTCGCGAGTCAATTTCAACGGCGTCGGAGTTTAAGAACTCATTATCTCTTTAATATCTTTACAGGACATCGATGATGGAAGGATCTGGCTCCCTGGAACAACAATTGGAAGCGACGAAGCGCAAGACACAGGAAGTTCGCGCTCGACGTCAAGACTTGAAGAAAATCGAGGACCTCGGCGCTATTCTTGAAGAGCATTTGATTCTCGATAATCGTTACACCGAGCACAGTACCGTGGGTCTTGCTCAACAGTGGGACCAGCTCGATCAGCTGGGAATGCGCATGCAACATAATTTGGAACAACAGATACAAGCTCGCAACCAGTCGGGAGTTTCCGAAGATGCTCTCAAGGAATTTTCGATGATGTTCAAGCACTTCGACAAGGACAAGAGCGGACGTCTCAATCACCAAGAGTTTAAATCTTGCCTCAGAGCTCTCGGTTACGACTTGCCAATGGTAGAGGAAGGACAACCCGATCCTGTATTCGAAAATATACTCGGTAACATTTTCTTCATCAATTTTACTGTAAATTTATATAAATAGCCCTGTAACTTTAAATCTTATCAATCACAGATATCGTTGATCGGAATCGTGATGGCTACGTCTCTTTGCAAGAGTACATGGCCTTTATGATCAGCAAGGAGACCGAGAACGTCCAGAGTTCGGAAGAAATCGAAAACGCATTCCGCGCTATTACAGCTGCCGACCGTCCGTACGTAACGAAGGAGGAACTCTACGCTGTAAGTGTATTATTTATAATTAATTAAAAACTTCTGCTACATAAGAAACAAAGTGTCAAGTGTATTTGTTATTTTTTAATTTTTTTTTTTTTTTCAGAACCTCACTAAGGAGATGGCCGACTACTGCGTTGCTCGAATGAAACCGTTCGTCGATCCGAAAACCGAACGTCCTATCACCGCCGCTTTAGATTATATAGATTTTACGCGTACTCTCTTCCAGAATTAATAACTTTCAGCACCAATACCGCAAGTATATTTATCAATTGTTTCTGTCGCAACTCACGAGTAAATGAAGCAAAATTAATTATCGAAATAAGAAGTAAAATGCTTGAGGGAGCTGAATTCCACAAATATATTCGTACAAATATTTTTATGTGTTTGACAATTTTATCAAATGTTTTATTCTATTTTGCGAGTACGTAAGCACGGTAGCTAAAATAATTAACAGTAGAAGCGTATTTATTGGCTACACCCAATTGTTTACATGCTACGTATATAACGGTTGTTATCTGAATAAATATTTACGGAATATTCTGAACGAATTTAACAGTGATTATATAAGATTGACAAGTTCCATGGTAAAATTACTACCAATCCTTGTGTAGTAACTTTCGAAGTTGTCGGCTCATGTAATACGGTCTCGAGGACGAGCCATTGTTGCGTTCGCAGTCCTCCAGGAAACAGAGGAATATCGTATCGACGGCGACTGTGTAAACACTGAAGAAAACGTTTGCAACGAGGTACGCGCCGATAGCAACGAAAACCACAGGAACCCACCAGTGTTCCGTCTCATATTTCGTGTCCGTATAATACCACCACGTCAATAGACCCATCGCTAAAGTGATTAAGAGTTTGCCCAACCAAAGTAGCCAAGAGACAATCTAAAAAAAAAAAGAAAGAAATAATTTGTAGAATAAATTAGTTTCATTAACGTGATTTTCTACAAATTTCTGTCGGTCTCTCTGTCGATTCAAAACGATCGGCAACGCCACTATCCCACTGGTAGTTATGGTGGCTCAATCGGTAATATAACAAAGCACCTTAAGGCTTAACCGGCTCTGAGTAAATTGGATTACAGTTTCTAAAGGTACGTCATATAATCTTTAGGACTTTCATTGTCGAGGCGATGAAAACTCACGTGGTTCATGATGATCGCTCGAAGCGCGTTTCTGAGTATCAGACTAATAGCGTCTGACGCTGAACTGCAGAGTCCTTTGCCGTATATAGCGCATACGATATAAGCATTGCGATTCATAAACTTTAGAAACGTCTCAATGAACTTCATGAGATATTGGGCACAATTGATAAAACAACGACCGACAATCCTGTAGAAAAATCCGCCTTCTTTCTTCGCGCAATGCTGTATGGCTTCCAGAAGTATACGTATCATGCGGCAAATAGTAATAAGTAGAGAACCAAATGCCACCGTGCCAAGATGATATCTGTAACGTCGAGTTTATTATTATTGCCAAAATGGAAGTCATTAAGGCATTCGTTGATTAATTTACTCGTTATTCCTACCTGACCGTTCTCCAAGTACCCACAAGTACTGTAAAAAATGGAACGTCCATTTTTTTGAAAGTCCAATACCAAGTTGCGAACGTAGACGCCAGGATCATTTCTCCGAGGGCTGAGACGAAGCAGTAGAACCAAAGAAATCCTATAACGTGGAACGCGACGAGTAGTCCGAACTGCCATTTTTCCGGGGTTTTAATCGTGGATAAGTACAATCCTGTGACTATCAAGTACACCATCGCTGCCAAGTGTAACAACCACGGAAGTATTGGGAAGATCAGACTCGAATAGATGGTGATAACTGCTCTGTATAAATATGGAATTTGATTATCTAGTTGTAAGAGAAAGGTGAGACACAATGAGCGACGGCAAATCGTGGAACACATTAATTTATTCAAATTACAACTGTCCATTGATTGTCCATTTATTTTGAATGTTTGAATAACAAGGAAATTATTCCTGAGTTTATGGACGGCTGTATTAAGATAAAATTATGCGAGGCACGGTGCTCCATGGATTGTGCGAGTATCGTACCCCATTGTACACTAAACACGCGTACGGGTGAGTAAAAATGTCAAAACATACTTGCTTGCTTCCTTGATCAATTGGCAAGCTAATCGTATTCTCTTCAACAGACACAGTACTATGAGAACTATCAATCCAGCCACTATACCGAAGAGAATGGTCAGTGCCAGCCACGTATTTTCGTTTTCTCTGTCATAACGTCCGTAGAAATAATACGATAGATAACTGAAAAAACCGCACAAAACAGCGGTCGCAAGAAGCACGAATGGAAATGCAAACCACCTCAACAGGAATAGATAGATGATACACAGACCTGCACCACCAGCAACCAGTCCCAAAACCACTCCCCTGTAAGAAGATAGATAATTCAAATGTGAAGATTGAACAATTGTCGAAGTGAAATTATTCACATTCTACCTCGTGGCTATCGCTGTATCAAAAATCTCTTCGCCCCACACTAAAGCCTTAACGATTTTTTTAGCATCCTTCAATTGTGCTTCCGATAGCACATCATTGATATATTTAGTTGGGACGCCTTGAGGTATGCAGCGTCCCAGAATCGATGTACTTTTCAGATACCATTTGGCACACTTGTTCGCAAATATTAATTCCAGTAATTCCGATTTATCTTTTGTGTTAACGTCGATACCAATCTCGCAAATCATACTTTTACGTATGCTATCCACGGTCACGCTATCGTTCTTCCACACGAATTCGTAGTACCAATTGCTGCTCGGACATTCCTCTCGACATACTTGCGGCGTGTAGCATTTGCGGTCAGTGTTAAGGCACTGGGTTAAATCGAAAAAAACGAGATACGACGCATTGGCCACCTCTTCATCGAAGCCGCATTTACGACCTTTGCTATCAACAGGAGCCATTAGGACTCGTATGTCACCGTAGGATAAAGCTAAAAAAAAAAATGTGCAACTTATTTAACTATTCGGACATTGAAACGTTAAAAGTTTATGGACGTACCGTAATATCCCACGCCAGCCCAACATGCCATAAAGACTAAAAAAATTACGAGACACGGCCAATCCGTGCAGGAACGATTCTTGAGCGGTCCTTTCCATTCTGCGGAGTACTCGATTATCTTCTCTACAAATTAACACCGATCGGTAAGCTACTACTCGACATATCTCTTGATTCTCAAACACTATTTATACAAACCCTCGTATGACATTTTTTTTTCACACTGGACCAACACCACGCGAATCAGCGATGAATTTATTGTAATATCGAACAGCAGTCATACCCTTCGCTAATTGCCATGGACACAACTGGGCGCGATGTTACGTACAACAGTTCTGGAGGGACTCAGCGGATTTGTCACAAATTTATCGGAAATACACGATAAGTTGATATAGAAACCGATTCCATAGTTTATCTTATCTTCAAGTTTACAAATACGTATGTGCACGCTCTTGTAAACCATGATCGAGCTTTGTCTTCGATACATTGAAACACGATGTTGTTACTGGCGATTCGTAAAAAAAAAACTGATTGAAAGACGTCGAGATTAGCCAAAGTAATTGAATTATCGATACGTTGCTTGAAACTTGTAACGGTAAAGATTAAAGCCTGCTAGAGTACATGTAGAGAATGTTATTGGAAAATTTCTCAATATCGATTTATTAAAAACAATGCACAATCAACAATTACAAAAAGTTTAAGTGACTCACAATCAACGGTCTCTGGTCTACTGTAATCAATTGCGTTTCGGTAAAAACCTATTTAGCACTCCATACTTTTCTGTATCAACTTCCTTCTGCTTTATCTTCTCGGCGGCTTGAACCTCGCGCATCGTTTCCGCCGCTTCCTGCAACACGATAAAAACTAACTTTACAACATCCGTGCGATTGACAAATTAGTTTGTTGATATAAACGATAATTTCAACTTACTCGTCGACTAAGTTCTTTCAGTATCTTCTTTGTTTTTATTACTTTGGCGGTTCCTCCTTTACCCTTCGCTTTTGTTTTGCGGGGCTTGAAGTCTATCGTCTTTGGTTTTACGTGCTGTAACGCAGAGATACGCGGAATGAAAATAGATGAGTTAAATTTAATTCTTGAAATAATTATCGTACGAGATAGCAGAAGCAACATCTTACCAGAAGCTTCTTCTTCGCTTCCACTTTGTCCTTCAACGTAGGAACATCAACTTCCGCAATAGCGCCAGGATCGAGGGTGATAAATTCAGGTTGAATTTTGTCGAGAAGCGCTTTGACTTCAGCCTCGCGTCTTTGCTTCTTCGTCTGAAAGGGATTAGCTTCGAGAGCGTCGTAGTTTGCCTCACCGCTGCCCGGAACTAGGAGCGATACGAATCCTTTGGCTGTGGTTATACCTAATACATCTTCGTACGGACAAAATTGCATTCCTGAGATTTGCCAATTGGATCTGTGTTGCACGTAGGGCTTGATTGTATTATTGGGATCCCTGCGAGTAGCAATGTACGGACGATAAATTAGCGTGATAATTAAACTGTACTTGTAACAACAAATTGTACTTGTAAATTTGACGATATATTTACCTAAAGACTCGAACGATATTTCCCATTGAAACTCCGAGTAGCTCTCTCTGGCTGTAAGACAGATGGTGAGGTGCAGAACTCAAGATCGCACTGTTAACAGGTCCGGACAGTTGCCGTATATCCCAGATTTTTAAAGAACGATCCGTACAACCGGTAGCCATGTAAGTACCATTGGGATGTACCGAGCATGCGGTGATTGCCTGACTGTGACACAGCATTTTTGCAAGAGGGCGACGACTATTCGGCGACCACATGGATACTACTCCTTTTGAACTACCCAAGCACAGGAGAGCGTTGTTAGGATTTTGTGTCATTACCTACGAACAAAAGATGACTTGTAAATGATTGCATTTGAGAACAATTTGCATACACATCGACGGCCAAACATGAGATTCCACTAGATGCGAAGTTTGCTGAGTACTGCGATGAGAGAAAAAATCATTTTAAAATGTCAATCATACCAAATATAGTGAAATCAACAATAATGCCAAAAAAGTTATTAATTAAGCATTAAAAGAAAATCTAACAATCTTTCGGACTTAATGTTTTCATTTATGTAATGAATATCTTTCTGTTTTCGAATACCAATGATTTTTAAAAAAATAATTCTCTAGTGATTTTGAATTTTTCAACCATTTTCAATGGCTGTTTTTATGAAATTGTTTATTCGACGATTCTGGATATTCTTATAAAACCAAGAATACGTGTAATATGGAACATTTCTATAAAAACATGTACAAAATTTGTGAATCGCGTACCATTTTTCATTTTCATTAAAAAGAATTCAAAATCACTAGAAATTTCTGACTAAAATTGGTTTCTACAAACATTCTGTGTTCCAAAAATATAAAAAACAACACTGTCGTACTGTCGTTACTTAAGAACGTTTTAATATATAGTTACGATTAGTTTGTGGCTCATGGTACAAGCAGAGTAAAAGACTAAATACTGCAAACATTTTGTCTTTTTTAATAATTAAGATAGAATTGGATCTCTATTGTATACATTGTCATTCACGATACAGTTAAAAAAAAAAATTGTACAAGTTTTTGAAACTATATTTCATGCATAAGACCAACATTTGTACAAAATTTGGAATATTTATGAATTTAATTGACAGGATTTTCAAGTTTTACTATAATGTGGACAAACTTACATTTATACTGCCGAGTTTAGAATCAAAGCGATTCACAAATTGACCTATTGACACATCGAGCCAAAAGAGATATCCACTGGAGGATGCGGCAGCCAGCAAAAAATGATACGGCAAAAACTCCAAGCGTGTTATGCCATTCATTCGCTTCATACAGTGAAGTTCTATTCCTTGATTATCGTAGATGTAGACCCATTTTTTCTGCGCAGCCGCGAACATCGTTTCAACGTGTAGCCACGTTACGTCATAAACCGATTCCATAACATTGATTTCACAGGCAAGCTTCTTCGTCACCCAGTCAAAGGCTGCGACATGTCCGAGCTTTCCACCCACGACCAAGTGTCTACCGTTACGCGTGTACCTCATGCTGTACGGACCAAAATCCATATTCAATTTAAAGTGCTTTGTGGCACTCGTTATGTCCACATTAGAAGCAATTTGATGCTGTTTGAACTGAGTAGTCGTCTCTCCGGCATCTGTCTCCAAAAATCCAGCTTCTTCGGTGAGAAGCAATTCCGTACGAGCCGCTTGCTCCGTGGATTTTTCTATGGCTCTCTCTTTAATCCGTAACCTTTGCCGGTGGATTTTCGTTCGTATATTACTACTTCCGGCCCGTAAATCAAGACCCTCGCCCTTGCCATGCTTATCAAGTTTTTCTTTACTGACAGGCGCCTTGCCCGGGTACTTGACCGTGACTCCTGAAAAACAAAAAAATCGTAGGATCGAGCTAATCTCTTAAAATCAGATACTTTTAAATACTTACGGTTTTTCCCCATTTTTATATAACAAATAACCTTTCGATAATAAGACGAAATATTAAATCTCTCCCAGTGCACACGTGTTTACAAGCGCAACGCCATTTTTTTAAACTGGTGCTGCCACAGCCAATAGTTTTGCAATTATTTCCGTTGATCAATGGAAATGGGAAATTGGGAATCGTTCCATGGCCGTATGATTACACCTAAAAAATCGGAACCAGCCCACAAGGATACGAAGAAGAAGAAGAAATGGGGATCTGAGGATAGAGAGACGAGTATAATACCAGAGATAAGTAGGCTCCTACTTATCTCTGATCATAATTACAAGTTGGCAATTAATTGTCGGAGGCCTCCAATAAGATGAAGAATATAAATACAATCGATTTTTGCTAATAAACACAAATAATTAGTAGTTTTAATAATAGCGAGTTACAGTAACCGAATACGATTAAACGTAAACCGTAAACAGATATAGAGCGGATAAGTTTCCGTGTGACCTTAGCTATTAGGGTTCATTTTCATTACAGGCGCGCAGCGCTTTTACGACATATTTTAGATGAGTGGAAGCGAGATGGGAAGATGCGCCCTTTCTGTTTCATTTACCACTCTTCGCTTAAATGAAAATCCAGCCGAACGTCGTGCTCCAAACATCGGAACGGAGAGCGGCAGCACTCACACTTCACACTTCACAGTACAGTGATTAAACATACTCAACAGTTCAAAGTGTCTTTAAAATATAATTTAATATAATAATTAAGATTAAATCACAGATGATAGAAATCTGTTAGATAAAAGCAAACATGAAGGCTGCGTCAGATCCTAAAGACGTACAGGTAACATTTGATTTTAATCCAAATTTTCGTGAATTTCAAGTGCCGGTTTGGTTAAACCTAATGAAGGTCAATGTCATTTAATTACAATTGAATTAAATTTGTTTACAGGATTTTTTATTCAAGCAATCGAGCACTCGTCAAATATTCGATGGCTTTAAAGCAGTTCCAGCGGTGTGCACTCTCGTAGCCACCGATGGAAAGAGAGGATTGCTATACGTAGGTCACGAAAACAAAATAACCGTTCTAAGATGCAACGGTCAAACGGCGAACGAATGGAAATTTGAGCACGAACTTCCGCAAACGATATCCAGAGTATCTCTGAGTTGCGACAATGAATTTTTGTCTATAACCTTTCATAAATCAACGGCGAGAATCTACAACGCTGGATCTCTGACGAGAAATGTAAGTTTGTTAAGTTACGTAACTTTGGTACAAGGTTATTCATAAAAATTTTAGTTACACGTTTCATGTCATCCCGTTTTTCGATAGAATTTGGAATTGCTTCATGAAATTCAATTATCCTCTACCAGCAATGATGTATTTGCCTATGATCTTAAATGGAATCCAACTGTTCCTGGTATGTTTTGCACGGTCGCCAGTGACCACACCATAGGCAGTTTTATGGTGAAAACAGAGCGAAAGACAACAGTGGGACTGGTCGCTCTGGAGAGGATAGAAGGTTACGAGGTTCTTTGCGTAGCTTGGAGCCCCAAGGGCAAGCAAATTGTCGTAGGTTGTAGAAATGGTAACATAGTACAGCTGAAGCCAGACTTGAAAATCGCGAGAACTCTCACCGGTCCCACGCCCAATGTCGGTGGCGTTATAGCTATTCTCTGGATCAGTAATTATCAATTTTGCGCAACTTATCAAGATCCCAACGATCGTAGCATCAAAGTTCTCATTGTCGATGCGCCGAAAGGCGAGCTAAAGGGTATTTTCACGTGCTACGACGATATTACATACGGCATGCCGGAGACCGAACCCGAAAATACTCTGTCGCGGTATTATTTGGATCATGTGGCGGAATGGAGTCTGATAATAGCGGCGAGCAGTAGCAGCACAGAAGTCGCGGTTTTGGGATCTCACGATAACGGTAATACGTGGGAACAGTGGCAATTGGTTGACAGCGGGAGAGCTCAACTGCCATTGATTCGAACGACCGAGAGCTATCCCGTTGGTTTGACGATCGACAGATCGTCCGACGTGAAATTGGCGCTGGCTCCGGAGACGACTCTGCCGCATCCGGTACCGGTTCTTCACATTTTCGGGACTTCCGGTCAATTGATTAGTTTCCACATGGTCTATCTGACTCCGAACTGTCCCTCGCTGTGCACTTCACCGACGGAGATCGTCACAGCTGTTCAAACGCCGACACCGAGACCCAGCCTCGTACCTTCGGAAATTTCGTTTAATTTAAATAGTGGAGCAACGAGTACACCGCGTCCTAAGCAAGCTGAGATTCCGATCGAGAGACCAAAGATTCTACCCTCGGCAAATCTATTTAACGATCCCGCGAAACCTCCTCTTACTCCTGTACCCGTACATCAAGTGGAATTGAAAATTCCAAAGCCACGACCGGAACGGATTGAACCCGCTCCTGCTAAAGTCGAGCAACGTTTGTCACCGGTAAAGGAATTGGTGAGTCAACCGGAGAAAACAGCAGTCGACGAGAGTCTCTGCCTGCGAGCTTACTTCGAGGAGCAGATGCTCTTTGAAAAGGAGCTCAAGGCCAAATTGGAGCCTCAAGCTTGGGAATGTGGCACCGAGGAGGAGCAGCGAAAGCTCGTCACTCAGTCGTCTATAATTGACGAATTTCTCAGAGAGTTGCGCGAAACTACCAACAGCCTGTCGAGTGACGTCGCAGCCTTGAAAGCTCTGCTCTTGCAATCTTTTGCGTGGCTCGAGGAAACTAAATCAAAGAATTCAGCCAATTCCACGGATAATCCCCGTGACCACGGCGATCGTAGTAAGATAAAGGAATTACAGAAGAGTTTTTACAACATTCAATCGCAACTTATTCAAGCCACAAAGGCACTTGACATGGAGTGGACTGATCATGAATCGCGGGGAAGGTCGAAGATCGAGATACCTCGACTGGAATTTATCTATCAGAGTCTCAAGAGCCATTCTGAAATAATAGCTAAGGAAAAGAGCGTATTGGATCAGCAATTAAGAAAGTGGAGGGCTCTCACGCGCGGTAGCAAAGTTCCAGGATTGAATAGATCGATGGCAAAGCTCAATCTCTCCTCGTCCCTCTCATCTTCTGGGAAAAATGCTGATGGAGGAGCGATAGAGTTGAGATGTAAAGCCATTGCGAGTAATACGCGCAATTTTAGTTTAGAAAAACAGCTCAAGCTCCGAGATTTACTTCACGAAACGAAACCAAGAATTATCAAGGCTATCACTCCGTCTCCGGTGCAGGACAGATTAGAAGCTACTTTATCTTCCCTGGCGTCGGTCAATCCAGTCTCAAACTTTACTAAATCCAAGTCGGAACGAGTCTCGGCAGAACGTTCGGTTAGCAACGATCAAACGATTCTCAAAGCCACACTGCAACCCAGTCCCTTGGCTTCTTTGAACAGTATCGTCGCGAAATTTGATCCAGCGAGTAGAAGCGAATCTGTAGTTCATAGTAAAGCTCAAAGCAAGGCATTTTCTATCGGTAACACGACGACGCCCCTTTTCGGAACGAGTATGTCGCAAGTCGATAAAAAATCGCCCGGTGTATCCCTGATACAATCGAAGCCCAAACAAAGTATCACGGTAACCCTCAATCCGACAGGCTTTGCATCCCAGATGCCGTCGAAACCGCGTACTCAAGCATTTTCCGAAGTACAATCCATAAGCTTTGGATCATCCGAATCGAAGACGCAAGAACAATCTGTCCCGACAATATCCAGCGATGCCTTTTCCAAGGGTATCAAATTGTCTACGTCCAAAGACAATTTTTCCATCGGCAGTTCTACGTTTTTTCAAGATACATTATCTAAACCTCCATTGTCCACTGGATTGACAATAACGAGAAACGAGTCTCAGAACGTAACATCGTCGGTCGGACCGAAAACGACTTACTCCGGGGTACCCGAAGGCACTACGATTCAGGAAATTCTTCGCGAACCTCCGTCAAATACGTTTAACTTCGCAATTTCGGGTCAACCCGCGATGGGTGTCAAGAGCGCAGGAATCGAGGCAGCATCGCCGACCTCGAGTTTACAAAGTTTCTCCTTTGCATCGAAACCCATTGATCCTCCGGCTTTTTCATTCGCGTTGAAAGAATCTACACCGACTAGTCAAGCTACCTCCCAAGGCTCCTCGGATCTACCAGGGCTGTTTGATTTGGACTTGGCGTCGATCGGCGGTAATCAGCCCTTTGGAAAATTTACTATGCCCACGTCTACGATAAACTTTGGCGAGGCATCGTCGACAATTGCTCCGAGTACTATATCGAGTCCACCGGCGCCTCCGCAACCTGCGCCACGATCGGAACCCTTGAACTTTCTTCCGACTTCTGTAAATATATTCAGCAGCGCTGCAGCTAATTTATCAGCGACAAACACATCTTTCGACAAAGCTCCATCGAGCGCTCCAAACTCTTCTATTTTCGGTGCGAGTACGGTAACATCCGTAGCTCCGACGAGTGTATTCGGCGGTGGAACTTCCGCTCTGACTAGTTCGCTATTCGGTGGTCTCTCCGCTGCCACTAGCCCATCGCTATCGTCGACTTTCAACGTTGGACAGACTACTTCAACGACATCCACCAACGAAACGCCATCGAATTCAACGCCTCCTTCGATATTTGGAACTGCTGGCTCCAACGCAACTTCCACTCTCGGGAAACCAGCTACAGAATCGAGCGTATCCTCTGGTTTTGGCAAATTGCCTCTCAATTTTTCTAGTCCTGTTTTCGGTGGTATGCTCGGCAGCCCACCGACCACAGTCGATTTCGGAACCGCTGCTGCAGCTACGAGTCCTCCTGCTTATGACAAAGCCCCGGAAGCATCGACAGCCGCTAGCGTTTTCAGTCAAACCCCCGTTGCCTCCTCCGCGAGTCCAAATCTCGTGAAAACCTTCCCGACTACCGCGACAACGAGTCTCTTCACCGGAGATAGAGGAAATCCGTCCGGCGGCACTGTCTTCGGAAATATTTCTGGAACCAACTCATCGACGATATTCGGAGGTGGAACCGCGAGTCCAACGGGAACCTCGGTATTCGGAGAAAATTCAGCGCCAATGGCACCGTTTGGAACAGCCGCCACGATATTCGGTGGTGGTGTACAAAAATCGTCGAGTTCCGTATTCGGCGGTGGTACGGCGACACCCATGTCGTCTTTCGGTGGTGGTGGAAATCAGGCAACGTCACCGACGGGATCTGGGTCACCCCAAGTCGCTCCAGCCTTCGGACAATCGCTTTCTTTCGGAAGCAAACCAGCGTTTGGAGGTCAGACGTCCGTCTTTGGCGCTGCAAAGCCTGAATTCTCGAATCCTTTTGGAGGATCGACTTTCGGAGGTGCCGCAGTTCCTACAGGTACATCACCAGCCCAATTTTTTTCTACCAATTCATTCTATCACTTATATTTTTTACCAAAGTTAGAAGTCGTCCAACTGCATATAATTCTCGCTTTAAGCACTTTTAACTTTGGTAATCAATGATTATCTACAATATACTCAAAAAAGCTAGAACTTTAAAAGTGAGACGATAACGACTAAAGAAATTATACGTTAAATAGGATTCAACAGTCCACCGGCAATGGGGAGTAGTCCGCCACCTTTGGGCACTGCCTCGATGCAAAAAGTATTTGGTAACCCTGTTGGCACCAGTACCTTCGAGTCCTTGGCTGGTCAGAACGGTGAACTCACTTTCGGTAGCCTAGCGCAAACTACTCCAGAACCGCAAAAGCCTCCAGCATTCTCCGGGTAAGCCTCAATGAATTTATCATCTATAATACTAGTAGTCAAGCAAATATAACGTCTTGCATAACTTTCAGTGGAAGCTCGTTTTCTAGCTGGCGTTGATGAGATCTTCAATTCCACGTGAAACAACGACGCCTCATCATCACGCATCCCCTCATCCTATCAACGCGTTCATCCCCCAGAAATTAATGAAAATGATCAAGATTGTTTACCGTTTTTTCGATAAGTTTAATAAAATGACGAATATTTTAATAATTTCTCAGTCCAACAGTACGAAAAATATACAGTATACACGCATCAGGGTAAGAGTCGTGGAATTAAATGCTGCGTTTTATTGGTTTCGGTGCTATCGAAACCTTCGTGGGTTTGCTCAGATCAATAACGCAAGGATCGTCGGTAGGTGAGTGATTCGACGAAGGCACCAACAGAGCTATAGATATCTCAACGTTGCACGCTTCCATCCACACCTGGTGAGACAAAAGTACCGTCGTCCTGAGTCTATAGTCCATACCCTCAGAATTTTGGGGTTTAAGATCGGATTTTCTCGGCAACAAAAGTTGCACTTGTTGATCGGGATGTCGTATCTTTATGCGAAGCGTAGTCGGATTTCGTAGATTGAGAATCTTCGCTGTCAGAGGAATTCCGAGCAGCAGACCTCCGGTAAATTTGAGCGCAGAGTCGGCATCGCCTCGGGGCTCTTCGATAATGGCTCTGCAGAGGCGCGTACACGCGGATGGCCGTGGAAGCCGTTCTTCGCCGGGTGCAGGAACCGTCGTGAAAAGTGGTAGAAGAAGACGCGACAGAGAGCCCGGTTTCGCTTCCCCGAGGGAAGGAATCTGCAGAACGAGAGCTCTCGAAAAAGGCGGCAGATTCGATGTATCGTCGGGGAGGGCATCCGCCTCTGCCAAAAAATGACGAGCGAGCGGCAAGGCACTTCCAGTTGCGCTCTTCGTTATTCTGATCAACTCAACCGCGAGCGCTTTCAACCATACGTCGTTTGCCAGAGCTATCTCGGTTTCATGGAGCCCCGTGAATAAATGCTGCAGCCTGCAAGCACAAAAAAATATTTTTATTAATCGTACTTTGCACAAATCATCAATGCTATACGTACTTTTGCGTGTGTCTGATAAGAACAGCGATGTTGCTGGTGGAGTTTGGTGAAAAACTCGAAAGTACCGAGTTTGGTTGACTCTCGGAAATTTCTTTGATGACGGTCTTTAGTAAGAGAAGACAGCGAATGTAAAGAGCAGTGAAATGGGCGGCTCCCTCCATATTGCGATCCATCTCTGCTAACCGATCGAGATCTATCGCGGCGGCTTCCAAAAGCTGAGTATGAACTCTACCCCCGGGTCGCGCAGCTTCCACCCCCGCGACCATTCGCTCGAGGAACTCCCGGCCACGACGATCCCTCTTATCCTCATCATCATCGCTGTTCTTTCGTATACCGGGACCGTTAGCGAGAACAGGTCTCAAGCGCGGTACCAAATGTGGCATCGTGTCACGCAGATAATGATAATGTTTCGTTGCATGTTCGGAGAATAGCGCGTGCATGCTGGGACAGTGCAATGCAGCGTTAAAAATCAGAACCAACACACTGGCGTAAGACGGTTCGTCGACGTCCGGTTCAGGTGTATCAAAGAAAGGATGGCGTCCGAGTAGCTGTGGCACCAACGGCAGTGTCAGATAAGGATGGGACGCACCCAGTGCGGCCAGGCAACTTCTGATACTGTCTTTATCCTGAGGATATCGCGTTAAATTATCAATCAGTCGATTAACGCACATGTGAAGGCAATTGCGCGTCGCGAGACGGCTGGCGGCGAGTGTCGCGTGCAAACCCTCTCTAACTTCGTCGGAGAAGTCCTCCAGGGCGCACAAAATAGTCTCCAGCTGATCTTCCTGCAGCGTCACGCTTGCCGACATTTTTCTCAATGACTCTATCGCCCGTATCCTCACGTCCTGGATTTCGTCATTGAACATGTCTACCATGAAGTCGAGCGAGATTCTCGCTATGCTTGGTTGTTCCAAGGAAAGTTTGCAGAGCGCTTCCACAGCCGCTGTGCGAACTTCGAGAAATTCGTCCTCGAGTCCGTGAATGAAAGCTCCGCAGGATCCACTGCGTTCTTCGATCTCGGAACCCTCGTCTTCCACTCTTTTTTGCTTCTTGTCGAGCGCTTGCTCTATGTATCTACGCGATACACCCTTCATCTCTCCCAGCAGCGACATCACCGAAGCTCTTACCCGCGGTGAAAGATCTCCCATCAGACCGCACATCTTCGAGAACGCGCAATCTACCATCCTTATGTCTTCGCCGTCAGCGCCGACGATCATATTGTCGGTATATTCGTTGCCCAAAATCCATATCAATCGAAGAACCGCGCGACGTACGATCTCGTAATCGTCGCGCACGGCGCTGCAGGCCTCGGAGAAGAAATTCGGTGGCAGTCGACAGCCTCGTTGTGAATGCAACTCTGCCATTGTTTCGAAAGCTCCTGCACGTACTCTGGGATCTTGCGATCGAGCATAATTTCCAACGAGAATTAACGTATCGTCGGCGGCGTTCGAAGACAAGTATCGTCCAATTATAGCTAGACATCTCGTTTGCACACCGTGCCAAGTGTCCGGTAGATGCTCGCGAGCGATTCTCAGAACCGCGGCTCTGCAATATAAATTTATAACAAAACTTTTATTATATTTACATCATTACTAATATTTTATAATGTAATCAATTATTATTTATATCAATCATTAATTCATTTAATTCATCTCTACAATCATATTTATCATGTATGAATTTTTTTTTTCCACGCATACTTATGATGATCTCCCAATTTAAGCAAAGTAGCCAATCCCTGACTCTTCACCCTGTGCGACTCCTCGTTCCTCAACAACTTGGCGGTTTCGTCGATGATCCTCGTCTTTTCCACTGTATCTCCTGTTACTTCCCCGAGTTCCGCCAATACCCAAAGTATCTTGGCACGTACGGCGGCTTCGGCTTCTACAGAGAATCTTTCCACGAGTTTTGTTGCAGCCAAAGGTACGTCGTTGTGCGATATTCGAGCCAGTGTATCCGAAATGCGCACCAACAACTGCAGAGAGTCGTTGCCCCCTTTGCTTTTCTCCAGGCATTCGATAAACGCTAGAGCAGAACTGCCATCGGTACTGACACCATTTCTGCTATTACCGATCGAAGGGAGTCTCAATAATCGTTGCCTCTTTAGCGGAGGCTGCTCGGTTAACACCTGAAAAAATTTGATATTGCATAAAATTTTTTGTAAAAATGATAAATTGATCGTTAATAAAATATAAATACGTACCTGAGTTTGACTGAATTCTGCCAAAACCCTTTTTTTTATAAGCGCCATTGTTACGATATTATCTATTGATATTCATTCAAATATTCTATCGATACAAAACTAATTTTGTGGTTATGTTGAGGTTATGCGGGTATATACGTTTCTCAATGACGTATAAAAGCGGTTGTTACGTTAAATTTCACTACACAATCGTCCATTGATCCAAAAGCTTTCTATGAATTTCAATTCATTGCAATCAGTGCCACTCCTCGCGAAAGCCAACACCAAGGTAATTATCAACAATACACGCCGCCATTGATATTCAAATAGACGGCTGCTACTTTGCAGATCGAAGAGTCTCTAGGCTCCAAGTAATAATACTTTGACAACCCCTGGAACCTGGAACCATATTATCCAAAAATATATTCAAGTACTTATCACCGTTACGACGATAAGAAAATTGTATACAGTGAAAAAAAAATGGATATCTCGTAAAGTTTTTCACGTGCGCTAATTACTGAATAACTTGAGTGTTCAATTAAATTGAAATCGTCCGGGGCGCATCGTACGTCGTAGAATATATGTTTGACGGACTAAAAATCACCGAAAATGGGACTTGTCGCAAGTCTGTCAAAATCAGCTGACCGGATTGCGATGCAACAATGAAATTGACAATTTGCAAACGGATCAAATTGTTGCGTATAACGCGAATTTCTTCAACAATAAATACGAAGATTAGTCGTTACGGTTATTGGAAGGTGGCAGAGTCGCGGACTCGTTAAAAGGATATTACCTTGATACTCAAAATCCACAAAGTCAAAATGGCTGCTGAGATCGATAGAGAACGGTCAGGATGTATTTTACCCTCGAAATCGGAGAAAACATCCTGCGACATAACGGACTATATGCGATATTCATGTTTTCTATTTTGTTGCTGTGTCACACTATGCTATGCGCTTGCACGTTAATCACGTACGAGGAGTTCGATGACGAGTGACAGGTTGGTGTATTTTTGGTGGCTAATCTCAAGACTGGACACCACATTGGTATCAATGTGGTAACATAGAATACACATTTAATCATTTTTTTGAATGTATCATCTCATTCACGATATTTTGTGACACACTTGAACGCGTTCCGAGAGTTCCTAGTATTTTCATAACGAAGGACGATCGATGCGACTCGTGCCAGGATGGAATTCTGCTCGTAGCACTTTTAAAAACTTGAGATAAATCAACTTTTTTCAAAAGGAAGCCGCAGGTTTCCTTTATTCGCTAGCTTTTAATATGGATATTTTGGACACTCTGTTCTTGGCTGTGATTACATTTGTGTGCGGAGTAATATGCTCTCTGGCTGTGGAATTCTATATTCTGAAGAAGTACTTGGAGACGTCACCCGAGGCGAGTCCTCCGAAGAAACCTGTGCCACATGGGAAAGCTATTTTACCGGAAGAACTGCTGGAGAAGATCAAGGAGGAAAAGTCCAGCGGAGCTCGACAGAATCTTTCTCAGGGCAACGAAAATCTTGCTATCAATCTGACGCTGCAGTTCCTCTTCAATGAGCTGAGAAACGCAGAGCGAGTTAGGCTCTGGCTTTACAGAAAGTTGAACAACGAGTTTAGAGAACTCCTCACTCAAACTACCACTGGAAGATTGTTCGACAGCGTTCAGGTACGATATGCGCCATCGCCCGTTACATTGTTTTTCTAACTCTCTGCATTCTCATTTTATTCTGCATTGGCGCTAAAAAAGAAAAATTTGACTAATTGTGATGTTTTTTAGCTACGCGATTTGCATCTTGGAACACAATTTCCCACGATAAAAGGGCTGGAGGTAGCAGATGCTAAAATTGATCCGGATACCGGCTTGCTGGAGACTCTGGATTTAGCTTTGGATCTCCATTACTCAGGAAATTTCCAGCTTTCCATCGATGTGAAGATGCTGTTGGGAAAGACGGCGTACTTGGCGTTGCAAGGTGTTTTTTCATCGCATTTTCTTAGAATACTATTGAAACGAACTGGAGGTAGATTAGATTTGAATGTCAATTATTATTTTGCAGTAAAACGTGTTACCGGCAGAGCGAGATTGCAGTTTACCCGGGTTCCGTATACACATTGGTCTCTCAGCTTCTATTCCGAGCCTATTCTTGAACTCGAGGTTCAATCGCAATTTCAAGGAAGGCAGCTTCAACCCCAGATCGTGTCGTTGATAACTGGGCAAATTCGTCGGGCTATACGGAGAAAGCATACTTTACCGCGATACAAAATGCGTTACAAGCCGTTCTTCCGTCGGCTCAACGACGAGGATATCGATTTATCAGAGGTGATTCGCTCAGATTCGCACCGTTCGCATCGTTGGATTCGTCTAATTATACAGCAAATTGTTTTTCTTCCTTAACTCACAGGTTGCATCGACGCAACTCACTCCTGGTGTGCTGGAAGTCATTCTCGTTGAAGTTAGCCGGCTAAATCTGGGACAGAACCCTCTTCCGGTGGAGGATCCCTCGCAGATTGAAATTTATTGCACCATCAGCGTGGACTTGACGCCGTGGGTCTACCTTACTCAATACGGCGGCGTACCTTACATGGTTCTAGATCTAATAATAAGCAAAACCAGTTCTCATCAACTGGGAGTTGTATTCAAGCAGGAATTAGTACCGGAAATCGGACAGAATTGCGTCCTCGTGGAGACTATCGTGAGCAGGAGTCCAGCGGCGATAGCGGAAATGCGTAAGGGTGATATACTTTCGGCGGTGGACGGTAAGAGAGTTTCGAACATGAACCAGGTGGCAAAGCTCGTGAAGAGTGCGGCGCAGCGACGATTTATCATAAGAGTCGAAAGAAAATACTCAAGATCCGAAGCAGAGAGACAAAATTTGATAAAACCTGATAGCGAAAGACCGTCCATGGACAGAATATTTGATAAGAAATTAGTGAAGAGCGATACGTCGATGTGCAAAGGCGATGCCACGTGTACGGAGGACAATTCCGGAAAAACAAAATTCGAAGGACTGATGAAGTTCTCGGATTTACGAGACACGGATTTCGAGACTTTGGAGAAACCTGACGCTGGGTTAAGACTATTCAGAAGACGAAAAAGCAGTATTCACTTCGGCGATGATTCGTCACAGCCGGAAACACCTTCGAGAAGGATATCGATCGCCTCGAATCATTCAACTGCGTCGAGCAACGCTCCGTCCTATTACGCGGACGACAGTTGTTCACCCAGTCTCTCGGATCTTTACACAACCACCCGAGAAAAAGGATTCGCGTCTTTGGTCACGTTCGAGGAAATGAGAAATTTTCAAATTGATTCGGAATTACAGTATCTCAATATAGGAGTCTGGGCACGGGTTAAAGGAGGCGATGTACCGCCAAAAATAATCGGGTACATAAACGCTCCTATGAAACTTATTTTAGCCCAGTGTTCTACTTCGACAACAGGCCATTATCTCAAGTGTCACGGGCTGTTGCCACCCGATACCGGTATGATTTATTCCAACGACTGTAGTACTATAAATTCTGACGCAAAGTACGCGATTCATAAAATTTTTACACGAAATATCATTCTGTATTTATTCCATCGAAGCTTCCTTCACGACATCCAGCTCCAAGTTGCAAGGATACTCGGGCTTTGATACAACGCTCTGTTACGGCGATATTCTGCTGTCGTACGGATGGGTATCGAGTCGTCCGAGCCCCCGGAATACCGGTGATGCCGGTAAAAAGGAGAGTACCGAAGCAACGAGAACCCAGCCGACCATCAGTACGGAGAATATCGATAAAAAAATGCACGATTTCATCAGAACACACTTCCACAGAGTCACGCATTGCGACTTCTGCACCAAGAAGGTAAGTACGACGTTCGAAGATAAACGAGATGTTCATTTGTCATATATTTTTCAATGATTTTTCTGTCGACAGATCTGGCTGAAAGACGCGGTGCAGTGTCGAGATTGCGGCATGGTTTGCCACAAGAAATGCGAGGCTCGTTGTCAGTCGTCGGGTAGTTGCGGAGCCGAGACTCTGACGTCAGTGGCATACGAAGCCGACGAGATAGAAGCTAGCGTTGTCACGGGAGACACGGGTCCAGAGATATCGCTCACGGGTTGTGAAGAGAACGTTCAGGTACTGAACACGTAGTACAAGCTTCCAATATACTTACAACTACTCTTAGCAACTATTATTTATTATATTTAATTGTATTAACCGGTTTGGAACGTCTCGATTCGTCTCTTGACTCTTATCGGAGTGTCGAACTCTCACAGGCATATCTCAGCTGCGACGTGTGATAAGTTGAATCCGAATATTCCTGAAAGCATGCCGCTTGACAGTGTCTTAAATTAACTCGCATCCTCCGAAAAATTCAATCGAATTATTCTCGCTACTCGAGTACAGCCAGCCATTACATTTAATTGTCAAACAGTGAAGAAAGTCTTTTTACAACGGTAGCGCACGATTAATATCGGTTAAGCAGGGCTCATATAATTTTACAATAAAGATATCATTGTCATCAAGGGAATCTGAGATATTTATAATGATCCACGCGATGCATTGAAGCAGTAGCCCTTGGTGTTCTGTAAATAAATGAAAAAAAAAAAAAAAACAAACAAACAAACAAACAAACAAACAACAACAACAAAAATGGGGAAAAAACGATGATTGTTAAGCACGATTCACGATGTTGTTAACAATAAAACATTATCGTTCGCACTCGGGAAGGTGAAGGTTTATTAGTAGACTTGCACCTAGTTCCTCGATCGATAACCGTTCACGGTATCTATGAAGTATTCCAACGAGTGACTTATGCTGCGAACTGTATAGCGCCAATACTTTATGGATGCTACGAACAAAAACGTGAGATGCGATGGTTATTAAAGAATTAACGAACTTGGAATGCGTTGATCGATCAATCAGGGTATGATGGCAGTGAAAGCAAGTATAGCTAACACGCTACTGGGTCTCAAAAGAGCTGGAAGCACGAGTTGTCTGGCACCGCCGACGTCCGGTAGCGGTTTGGCATCCAGAAGTCTTCCCCCAAGTCCCTGCGCGTCCCGCAAGGTAGACATTCATCGTTCATACATTTTTTTTTATTAGAGAAAAAGAGACGGAACAACGTATGTCTTTGTTAAAAAATTAATTACAAAAGTCGTTTCACACATTCTTTAACCTGTGCGCTGTTACGATACGTGTTACAGTGTTTCTCTCTTTCTTTTTCTCTCTCTCTCTCTCTCTCGCTCGCTCTCTATTTACTTCGAATCCCATATGTTTATTCCACTATCAGTCGTACGAATAAGCATCGAAATCATTATTGGCTTGCAATGTGCTTGGCTTGCGACACTTAACAATATGATTATAAGAAACTCTGCTTTGCTATGATACTTTTTTCGCATCATTCATGCAACTCGTACATCCATGAAGATAATATTGTGCTCCCGAAACCTCGTAACTGTAAACCACATTATCGTTTAAAAACGACGAGCCTGTATAATAATGAAACTAATGCTTGGTAAGTGAGGCTTTTTGTAACTTACTATTTATTTCATAGAGTTTGTTGGTTCTTTAAAATATTTTGATAAAATTTTAGGCATGCGTAAACGTTTGTTCAAGAGATGCTAATTGTTTAATATATTTATTGTTTAAAATTTCGATTTCTCGCGCTTCGATTTTAGTCGAGAAAGCTTGAAATTCTTTCAACGACATCGTGCGATGCTGTATCGATTAAATTTGTCTCGATGACAAAGAGCGATTAAACGATTTTTAAACAAATTTAGAATTCCCTCGTCGGGGGACTGGGGATTAATCCAGAATTGCTGGAGGGTACCGAGCCCAGTGTCGCTGCACCGCTTTTGGCCGGAGATTTGGATGACGGTTTGATGTCGCGAGCAAAGGATACTGGAAAATTTTTGTACAATTATTTAGAACCACAGGAGCGCGTCGACAAAATTAATTCAATGGTACGATGAGGATTGAAGTTTGTTCTCGTTGGAAGAATACGATTACGATTTCCTTTTATTTTTCCCCGCAGATGACAAAACTAAAGGCAGCTCTCGACGATGAATCTACCTCAAGATTAGAATTATCGCAGAGCAGCGAGATCGACAGCGCGAAATTGATATCGCAGAGCGATCTGCGAGTGCAAGCTCTTAGCGTCTTATTGCTGCACTATTGTGCTGGTTTGCAGCACGCTCAGGAAGCCTTGGATCGGCCTAAAACTAAAGAAGACTCGTAAATTTTTAATTATCGTATTTTTTAATATTATCAAAAAGATAACATTTTCAACGTCAGAATTTTAACGATAGTTTTCAATGAATTAATTTTTTTCGATAGCACTGTTTGAGAAATTTCGCTACGATGGTCAATACGGGAAACTTATGTGCGTGTATGTGTGTGTATATATATATATATATAGCTTACACAGCTAAACATATATATACATGTGCATCACAATATCTTTCGATTGCATAATTATTCTGACAATTGAATAAAAATATCGCGAGAGATGACATAAAATCGCCAAATACTCAATGATGTACCGATTATCAGAGAACACCAAATGTTTATAACTTAGATCAATGTATATTGTATATTTGTAGAGAGAAAAAAAAAGTACAACACGCGTATCTACTGTTGTAATATGATAAAATTTAAAACGGAGATGGAGATAACTTCTTTACATTCGAGATAAGCAGCTTAAACATTTTTTTTTTGTTTATCGAACTCTGTCGGTGAGCTATGACGCTCTTGATACTTCTATATTGTCTTTGATATTTAATAAAATAATAAGAAGTAAGGTACAGACTCACTATAACTTTTGCACGATCGTCCGATGTATTGTTGGCAAAAGGAACGAAGATTCTACGAGAATTTTTATATCGACTGATCAATTAAAATCGATTATCAATGTTTGTATGATTGTACGATGTAAGTAAAGAAAAACAAAGATCAAATACTCTAAAGAGTCAACAGTTAATCCGTAGTCTAGTAACGCATCATGACACTAATAGCACACGGTACGATTGATCTTAAAAATTCAAGAATTTCAACGAATGTATCAACATCACGATTTAATTGTTATATGGAATAAAGAAAAGGTATAGTCGTGGGGTATTTACAATCTTACAATTATTTGCAATATTATGTTACTCTCGCTTGTTTAATTTATCAATTTATTTAATTACATTTTTTGTTCCGTAGCTCTTTGACTCGCAAATTGTTAATAATTAATTTCTTTCGACACGCGTCAGGTATTTCAAGTTGGAAACATTTGTTAATTGCTAAAGGAACATGTCGCGCACGATATTCCAGCTGGTTTGAATTTTCAAAGACCGGAAGTAACCAGCCACCTGTGGCTCAGAGGACGATACCCAGAGAAAATAATAATAGATTGTTACTTAGCGAATCGTTAAGCAAGCGCCCACGCGTATCATCTCGTGCGTAAAGATGTATTTTTTTTCTTTTGCCAAAATACCGTTTCCCGGAAAATATATAAAAATAAACGACGGAGAGAAAAGTAAGAGAGGAAGATAGAAAAGCAGGAAAAAGTAAAATTGTCCGTTAACACAAAGAGCCAACGATCCGCGGAGCTGACAGACGGAAAATCTTCCACCGACCGACTCAACAGAGACGTCGGAACAGTCAAGGTTTTCCTAATTTTCTTGAGGATGCGAAACGGAAATTCGCGACACGCTTAAATTCTTCTTCGGGTAATATACGTTTATACATGTTTCTCTGATACTTGCACAGCTCGTTGCGCTTTTACACTTGTATCGTCATAGCGTTTGCATTTAACTTTATCGTCAGTGCGAGTAAAGCCAAGATGAAACGAAGAAGAAGAAGTCATGGGGGATTTTGCCCGACGTTCTATTTTCGTACGCAAAATGCACGCGCAGTATTCTCTGGCTCCAGGCCAGACGTATATACCCCAGGGCATAAACATTTTGTCCCTGTTGGGCTTTCGCCTTCTGTTTTGCTACTGCCTGCCGACGTTTCTTCAACATTATACCGACAATGAATGGATCTGTATCGTTTGCGAGAAAAATGTTCAAGGAACGATACAGGACTCTCGATCCTGCGTTACTCTTCAGAGTCTCAAATTGCCAAATTTATGTCAATCGATCCAACCAATGAATTACAAATGTAGACGTTTGCATTTTTATTCCTGCATCATTATTAATGAATTAAAGATTTTGTACACTTTATTATAATTATATCAACCAAGATTTACCATTATTATTGATATATCAAATTATTTACATCGTGTAATTAATTGTATGGCTTTGAAACGTCGTTATTTTAATAAACGCTCATTGTTGGTTAAACTATTAATTACATTTATTGAAACTCCTAATCTTTCTCAATCCATTTCCGGAAATTTTATTAATGTTGTATTTATATAGTTTAATATATTTTTATACGTCAGAAGCGGTCAAAGACATCGTTCGTTGTTTCCCAACGTGACAGGACAATTACGACGCCACAGAGCGCTGATCTCCCGAGGGGTTCATCGGGAGAGAGGGAAGAGGTTGTCTTTTTCTCTTAAAAATATCGCAGACACCCGCGTCTTCGTGTTTCTTCGTCTTATGACCTTAGAGCCGAAAGCCGTTCGCCACTGTGATCTTACGAGTGCATTTCTTTGTCCGCAACGCCAAATGAAACCTTGGTCTCAAGCTTTTTGGCAATTTTGCAAAATCCTCCAGAGCTTCTTTCCTCGTTCAAGCTCACCAACAGCCGATACGTCGAGAGCGTTATTATTTCTCGAAAGAATCGACCGACACCCGGCGAACGTTGAGTTGCAAATATAATTATTCAACAGCGCAACTTGGTCTAAACATACACGTTTGGTTTTTGGCAGTTTTGAATTCTTTGTAACGTCAAATGTACAATTAACTTGGTCGAAATATCCACGCAGTTATCTACGATAAATCTTATCGATATTATATATCCGATCAACATCAAATATCGAAAATAACATCAAGAATTAAAGATTATAAAATATAAATAATAATTAAGTGTCAAGAGTTTTCTTTGATGAGCCTGAGGGGAAAAAGAATATAGGAACTACCAAAGTAATATTGCGTATCGATTGTTACCAGCGATAACTATTGGTTAACACTTAAAAATGAATAGTAACTATCGAAATGCAAAGACAAATATTAATTATCATGTCAAAATGTATTATAAAAGTCGTCGAATCTGCCCTTTACCAATAAGTTTTAGAGTATAACGACATAATTGTACCTCAAAAACGTCCAAGTCGAGAAGCCGGTAAAAAAACAAGGCAATCGCGAACTTTCAGAAGTCATTTGGACATCATAAAGATACAAATAATTTTTTTCTTTCGCTCGTGAGTATTTGGACTTAATATTATTTTTGTAGTTTTAATAGTTTTTTTTATTCAAAATTGGATTATATAGTTATTGGTACTTCCAAGAAAGAAATTGTGGTTGTTCCGACAGCCATTGAGCATTAAGTGTTTGTCCAGGCGGATATTTTTATGATTGCATTGATTATTTTTGTGATAAAACAAACGAAAAGTAGTTACCGGAACTATAAACAAGAATGTTAAATAGAAGATTTGTACATTGCTTCCTCAATTTTTCACTTATGTAGAAAAATATTGATAAAATAAAAACCTCTCGACGGATTTAGGCCAAATTTAATCACAAACTTACTTCAAGCTCGTTGAACCAAAAATTAATAGTTGCCAGTACAATTTCTTTTCACTCAGAATGACTATTCGATCATATTTCGAAATTGTTCATTAAACAAAGTAAGGTCAATACACAAGCGGCCAATTGACGGAGCCACTTGCAATGCAAATATTCGTCACAAAGTCGAAGAAGTATTGTAAAAATGATGATAAATTCGCGGCTGAAAAACGTCGTAGTCGAGAAACCGATGAAAAAACAACGCAATCGAAGACTTTCACAAATCGTTTCGATATCATAAGTATATAAATAATTTGTTTTTTTTTCTCTTGTAGATATTTGGCCTCAATACCATCTTTGTAGTTTCAATAGTTTTTTAATTCAAGATTGGATTATATAGTTATCGGTACTTCCAAAAAAGAAATCGTGGTTCTTCCGACAGCTATTGAGCATTAATTGTTTGTCCAGGCGGATATTTTTGTAATAAAACAAACGAAAACTAGTTACCGGAACTATAAACAAGGATGTTTAGAAGAATATTTGTATATTGCTTCCTCATTTTTTCACTTGAATACAAATGTTCAACGCGATATCTTTGCAAGAGTTAGAGCGCAAAAAGAGTTTCTTGAAAAAAATTAAAAGTATCATTAAACGTAAACCTCTCGAACGATTGAGGCCAAATTTAATCCCAAACTATGTTCAATGATAGGCATAGCTCCCTCTAGGTTAACTCAACGAAGAAGAAAAATAATCACATGGAAGAAACATTATTCGTTGACAATTTTTAATAGTTGTCAGTACAATTTGTTTTCACTCAGAATGAGAATTCGATAATATTTCTCATTTAGTGTCCTAACCAATGTCTCAAAGACTCAATATCTCGAATTGTATTTCGACGAATTGCATCAGTCGTTTCTGTCGATCAAAAGCCATTCGAGAGATTGAGTTTTCGAGACATTGATTACCACCACTCATTAATTGGTAGCCTGACTTTGTGGAATGAAAGTCGAAACAAGCGGTCAATCGATGCAACTAATCGCAATACGAACATTCGTTCCAAAGTCGAAGATTTCTTGTAAAAATGTTGATAAACTCGCGATTAACACTAACAAAATTGTATCCAAACTTCCATTTTATGTAAATGCTCGTTCGACAATTGGATTCCTTTAATGACAAAGAAATAAGATAATTTTTTTTAGATTATCGTGCGTTAACCGAAAATTTATTTGACCGCGAAAACAGAAGCATCGTCGATATATTCGAAAGTACGCAGCGAATCCGTTTGCGCAGTGGGCAGTTTGCCTGTTTCCTCGGGTAATCTATTTACTCGATTGCAGAAACTTCACTAAAAACGTCTTTGCACATAATTCTCTTTATTTCTATTCACACAGTAGCGATTCTCTAATTCCTACGTTGATTCTACGTCAATTGCATCGTATAGATAAACATAAACAAATGTGTAAACACAATGCGTCAACAATTCTTAATTCGTGTCTGACTACACATGGGATTCTCTACTGATTCTTCGATTCGTTAATTTCATTTCGTCGGAACAGATTCTGACGCATTTTCTTAAACGAACCTTGATTCCTTCGTCGCGCGAGAATGTAAGCTGATGAAACTATACTGCGATATAGTATTTTTCAGAAGTAACAACGCGTGGCTTTTTTGATAAGAGTAGAAAACCCACAAGAGTATCGTACAGTTGAGTTATCTACGGTCGCGTGCGCAGGATCGAATCCGTTCCTCGGAAAGCACGTGGCAGAGCTTGGCCATGCACTCTCGTTGTTTCTCTGGTGCACTTGCCGTTGATGATCTACATTTGTTTTCAAACAAAGAGGGAGATCGAGGAGGTAAAATGGAAGGAGTAAATCACGACAGAGAGACCGCGAGTCAGCGAGAGAGAGAGGAGGGAACAAAGTCAGCTGATCGGGGAGATGCATCTCCGCGATAAAGTAGTGGGGAGGAGGGGGGTTTCGACGCGCTCCTTCTCGGCGAAGGCTTAAATAGCACCGTGTGCTTTGTAGCAGACCAGTGCCAGACGGCGACTCCCGGTGACAGGCATCGCCGTCGTCTGATAATTAAAAAAAAAATAAACAACAACAACAACAATAACTCGCGTGTATACTCCAGAAAATCTTTATTCGCGATATGCACCGAGGAGAAACGTGTTAATAAAAATATTTAAAAAAAAAGCTAGCCAAAGATCCGTTTCCTGGTTTTCACTTTCCACGGGGTAAACCTCAGCACAACAATCGCTGTGCGTTTGAGGGGAGAAATTAAAGGGAAAGAGACTCGAATACAGAGGAAACTCTTGCGGGAGCTTCGCGCCCAAACTCAAACTCATTTTAATCCCTTAATTTGATATTTGTACGTCGTTGAAATTGATGAAGACTCAACGGAAGGAATATCTGCTCGATTGATACGCGCATCGGTGATTGTACTGTGAATTTCAAGTGATCTCAGCTGGATTCTCAATCACCCTTGATCTACGTTTTCAAAGGGCCTTGTCCGCAGGAATATCAGTTCCGTTTGTCAGCATTGCGCTAAAGTAAAGAAAATATATCCAACAATGAAACCACCTGCGTACAACAATAACGAGGGTGGCGTTCAACAAATCTCTCAGGAACAGGGAGAGAGGAACGTCGCTAATGCCATTTGCGTTCAACTCGCTGGAAGGGCGATCATCAGAGTGGTTTCCCGCTGCGAGGAGGCTCAGGACAATTGTAATTTGGGTGAGAAATAAATGTTAAATTGCCTTTTTTTTCTTTTCTAAATATAAAACCGTACGATCATCCATTGGAACATGTTTTTCTCGGTGCTCCCGTATTCTTTTTATCATTATTTTTTATTTGTACATTTCTCTTGGTTAATTCTAACGGTGCATCGCACTTTACGCTCTCGGGATTCACTTGTCCGTGTCTCGACCAAGACGCCAAGCCTAAACATTGACAAAAAAAAGTTGATTTTTGACAAACGAAATTGTATTTTAATCTGGAAACTGATAAAATTAAGTTTCTATTGAAAAATCTTTCAATTACATTTTTATTTCTTGTCAATGAAATAATCAATTCGATCTAATCTGTGAATATATTGAGTTTTTTTTTTTTTCAATGAACCATTATAGATAAAAATTGAACGAGTACGATTGCGACGATTCTTCGTGATAAAGATAGAAAAAAAAAAAACATAAACAAATTGCCGCGTTGTGATAGATAAGATAAAGAATTCACTGAGGGATCTAAAATTATCGAACGTCGATTTATTGAACAATATTATGATTGACACGAAAGAAAATATCGATCGAGGTATCGATATTTGTATAAATGAAAAGATGGGGGCTGAAAAACTTAATGAGGCTGCGGATCGGAGGCATCGAATATCGTACACGTGCTTGTCGTTGGTTCTCTGGCTACGTTTTGGCACGGTGAATAAAAAATAATTAAGAGCGATAGAGCGAGAACGCGAAAAAGGGAGCAAGTCGTCGTCGAGAACGAACCAGCGCCTGACTCAACACCGGCACAATCTACTTACGCCTCGTTGTCTTTTGGCTAACGCACGTCGTTCGAATCTGTTGCAACCTATGCACACATTTTCTGTTATGATCAATGATCGCTTTCGCAATTGCCTATCACTTCGGGTGTACGCCTATTTGATTAATGCGCGGAGCGCACATGCCATCACAGTTATAAATAATGTTTTTTTTTTTTTTCGTATCAGTCTCACCGACGGAGATACGCGCAACCGTGGGCGACCTTCCAATTCATAGACAAAAGAGTAAAGAAAAAAAAGGCGTCGGAGATCTCCGCGTGTATTTCAGGGTCAACGAACCGACCTCACTCGGCTAATGACCAAGACTCTGTCATACCTGTTGCAATTTATCGTATAATGCTTGGTAAATTTGCCATTGACGCGTGAGAAATTGTTTAATCGTTTGCTTCAATGGTCCTGAAAAAATGCGTGTCTTTCGGTTATTTGTAAACTCTTTGGACTTCCTGGTTTCCGGGAAGAACGTACACGTTCATGGTGTTTCGTATACAAGGTTCGGTCCTTGTTTTATCCTTAGCCGGTGCGTTCCGGGACCTTGCCCAATGCCATTTCTGCCGTATCTCTCGTATTCAATGCCTCGACTTGTACACTCACTCACGAGTGACTCAGGTGTCTATAGAAGCTATAGAGATTAATATAATGAGCCGTGGAAAAAGGTAACGAACGTTAACAGCGGATCTTCCTGGTAGAAATGAAAAGGAAGTTTCTAATCGGCTGGACACAGAGGTTCTCCGTACTCGCTTGTTGAAACGCTCCGGCGAAAGTCTTTCCCGTGATGATGAAAAAGAGCTAAAGTGCGAGGGAGAGAGAGAAAGAGAGAGAGAGAGAGAGAGAAAGGAGCTTAAAGTGGGGATAGAACTGCACAGAATGCTCAAAGTGCGTGCATCAAAGTGCACCGGCACAGACTCCTCGCTCTACTGTTCATCCGTAGACTCACGCGCGCACGTGTTTCCCGTTTACTTGCTAAGAAAATCGCGAATGCAACGTTGAAACGAAACGAGAGAACTAGTTGGCAACAAGATAATTGCGCCTTTGAGGCGACGCACGCCACTTGCAACTAAAATACGAAGGTGGCTGGCTCTGTACCGAGATTTCGATTAGCCTGGATGCGCGACGATTAAACACTTTTGCGTTTACTCTGACTGATTGAGATATTTATATAACACTGAGTGACTCGACATAATTTTCCATTTAACATTTAACTCGATAAATTCAAAAGTTTTTGTAAATAAATAAAATATATTATTGTATTTTGGTTTGCCTGAAAAATAAATAAATATTTTGGTATAGCGGATTAAAAATGTATTTTAGAAAAGATGTTTCGATGCGATAGATTGATAAATTTTAAGGAGTTGACAACACTCAACGATTCACTGAAGCCAATTATCGTTTGACAGGACATATTCAAGTGTTCTAAATAAATCAAATTAATTTCTGTTTGCCTGAAAAATAAATATATTCATCGGTAAATTGAATTTAAAATGCTTTTTCGAAAAAGATGTTTGACGTAGTAGATTTATAAATTTCAGGGAGTCGTCAACACGCGCATTCAACGAGTCACTGGAGCTAATTATCATTCGACACGATATATATTCAAGTGTCCTAAATAAATAAAATTAATTTCTCTTTGTCTGAAAAATAAATATATTTGTTGATTTAATTGAATTTAAAATGCATTTTGAAAAAGTTGTTACGACGCAATAGACTGATAAATCTTATATGGCTGACGTAAATGACATTTTATACTGCACTTAATGAGCTGACAACACTCAATGGACTAATGGAGCAAATTATCGTTTGACACGACAAATTCCAGTGTCCTTGTAAATAAATAAAATACATTTCGACGTTTCTGTTTGAAAAATAAATATAATTAATGTTAAATGTAATTTAAAAAGTATATTTCGACGCAATAGAATGTACGAAGAAAAATAGTTTGTAGTGACAATTAATTACGTGGTTAAATATGACGAAAAAAATGTTATTGGTTGACTCGAGTAAGCAAATGGTTGTGCTAACCGTCGAATTAGTACTAACAGCCAATCGAGTTGTTCACCTAACCAACTTGGTTGGTTAGTACAATCAATTAAATTTGTAAAAGCGTATACCACGTTATTGTTTGTCGGAACTAACTATTTTTCTCCATATTCCATCCATGAGTGATAACTTTTAAGGCCGACTTAGAAAACTTTACTGCACTCATTGACTTGACAAAACTAAACGTCGCTGGGGCAATTTGTCGATTAACTCTACTAATTCGTATGTCCTTGTAAATTAAAAAAAAAAAAAACAGAAGGAAAAAAATGTTCTGCCCTTCTGTTCTTATGAAAGATAAAATATAATTATTGAATTAAATGAAAAATTTTTAGTTAAAAAATATCATTCTTTGCAATGGTGACTAATAAATATTTTACTTCTGGTCAATATTTGGAATATCCGACTGAGTCTCGTCTCTTTCGTCTCGTTTATTTATTTTTATTTCTCTTTAACGATGAAATCTTCCATTCTTCGCGCGAATCACGCGACGCCGCAGGCCCCGTTAGCCCGATCTTCGCCCACGCGTATACTAACTCGCGTCGCTAATGAATAATAACTATACAATCAAGATATTCGCTGCTGCGTAGCAAACGAACGCTTTCGTGTGTATCTAAAGATGTATTAGTGTCGCGTGTAAAAACACTGGAGAAGTTTTATTGGTGTAAGCACTCTATGTGGTACTTGGTTTGATGTTATATACATTACACCTTGACGAGTGCAATAGACATAGCGCATAGTCGCGCATCAACTGAGAATAAAAGTGAAATGCTCCCGGTAGCTAACCGCGCGCTCATTCTCAACTATAAATATAGCGCATTTTATACTATACACGACTACTCCGGTATAGATAATTGCTCGGATAAACATTGAGCGTTGCGCAACGCATCCGGCCTTTGTTCGCGTATACTCGTTTCAATTTTTTTTATTTAGTTGTAAATAAGAAATGGTAATAAAATAATTTATTTTATCGAGACGAGATTTTTTCGAGGGTCCTAAAAGCACGAATTTAAAATAATGTACATTCAAAAACTGCAATCGGTAAAAGAAACTGTAAATAAAATCTACCGAGGGATTATTAACGTTTAAGAAAAAAGGTAATTAGGTCTCACTGCCATGGTACATCGACGGAGTAAAATCGAATTTTTATTTGTTTAAAATATTAACCGGTTATCGGTAAATTGAATTACAATTTTTCAAACGTATGTCACATTACGTTAAATTGAAATAATAAAAATAACGACTCTACGTTTATCCCTAAGTATATCGATTATCGCACTCTTCTCGAAGGTACTTCGATCTCACCCGGTAGTAATCGAGTGTACGGCAGTATTTATGTTTGTGGGTATGTGTGTGTGTGAGTCTCGAAATAGATAAGGGTCCTTGGCAATGCTTACCGATCGCATTCTCCGTTCGCTTGCTCTTTGTCCATGTCTTACCGAATGTCAGCGGGAGTATACGTGGATTCGTGTATACGTATAAACACGAAAGTATGAACACACGTAAGTACATATTAAATGAAACCTGTGGTCTACATGCGCGGTACCCCAGGGGCGTGGGAAGGGGTAAGGGAACTGGTTGTCTCTAGCACGTAATACGGGGCGCCTCGCTCAATACGGGCACATAGCCATAAACGGCAGGTTGTCCAGAACCCCACTCTCAAGGCCTTAAGGCTCACCGACTTCGCGACAGCATTATGCCAAAAAAAAAAAAAGATTTCATAGCGAAAGAACGGCCGCTGGACGCCGTTGCGGCATTGTGAAGATATTTTCTCGCTGCCGCGCACCTTGTCAAACGATTTAGTGCGCAATTGTTGCGCGCGCACGTATCGATCGGTGGTACATCATGGCGTCCTTGAGGATTCAAATGGCGGAAGGTTCTTCCGGCTAGCAATATGGCGCGGAGAACGCTTCCGCGTGCAACCGTACGGACTGCGTTGCATACTTCCGGCAGTCCCGAAGTATGCGGAGAGCCCCAGGCTGTAAGATTTATTTTTAAATTACAACGAAAATAAGCAGCGGGTGCGGATGACGCGAAGAGCTCGAAGGTTGGTCACGTCGGTGCGAAGACCTTCGGGTTCTCTCGTGGCTCTATGCGCGCTTGTTACTCTGCTATTCGCTTTGCTGGATGAGTCAGTCTACCAGTCAAGATGGCGAACGCCGTCACCAGGGTTGTGTTGCGCTGTGAGGAAGCACGTGAAAACGAGAGTCTCGGTAATTAAAATAAATAATATTAAAAAAAAACAACAAAGATATTGAGTTTGAAGCTCTCGAACTTGCAGTCGCTGTGCTCATAAATTCACGATATACCAATGTTCTTGACTCGTCATTGAAGATTTATTGAAATAAAATAATTCTGGTCTTGCTGCATCTATATTAATTTCGCTACAGGTGCATCCCGGGGATATTTGAAAACGTTTAGAAGCAACTCCGATAATCGGTTAAGCAGCGGTACAAAAGAAACCTCGAGAGAATAAACTATAATTCAACGATGTTACAACAAAGGGTCATTCATTTATTTTTACTTCTGACCCACTCTGTCATTGACGCAACAGCTGATCGAAGCTCTGTATAGAACACGAAGAACATATAGCTCTATCATTTACAAGCGTTCTTCACTGGTAAAACTGGTGCGCGTTTTTTTATAAATACGAGTGCAAGTCAAGCAAAGATCCATTGAGTCTATATTTGTCTCGGTTGCTCTCATTCAGAAAACTTCACCAGAACTGAAAATGGAGTCCAATGACCAGTGGAAAACGCTATTAATTTGAGGTTTACAGTATCTTGCGGTAGTGCAGCAAGTATATTTATCGATTCCCGGGACGAAGTTACAATAGGTGCGTGACGCTCGTTTGCCACGTTCGGTTTATTGACCTCTCGGGCTGACAGCGCTAACGTTACGAAAAAGAATCGAGGTAAAAATATCGTGTAAATAGCATGTAACAGAAGTATGTATATAGTAATAGGATCGTAGATCGACGTATATGGCAAGAGCGTCTCGGTATTCAAAGTCGAGGCTCTGTAATTGCATTTCCGTGGTTGGAAATCGAGCGGGAGAAAGCGTGAACTGCACCGCTGGCATCTGTAAACGCTAAATTCACTTTCGTATAGAGTTATAATGGGCGATGCAACGGGTGTCCTAGTTATAAAATATTGCTCATGATTGTCATTAGTATTGTGAAATGACGAAGATTTGTTTTTTTTTTTTTTAATTTATTTATAAATATATAAAATGATTTTTTCGTTTTTCAGATCTGTCCGAATGTCAACTGATGCAAGTACCAGACGCAGTTTATCATCTCATGAGACATACCGAATTGAAGAGATGCGATTTATCGGGCAACGTTATCACTAAAATACCACCGAAATTTGCCGTCAAGTTCTCACTTATCACTGGTTAGTATAATTAGGATAAAAAAGGTTTAAATATTCTTTTTATTTCCATCAATGAAACATATATTTATGATAATAAAAATAATTATTAAACTCTAGTTGTATACTTTGAATTAATTTTATTAATGTTAAAAAAAATTTTTTATTAGATTTAAATTCAATTGAATAAAGTTTAATATTTGTTTATCCACACGAAAATGAAAATATATGGGAATTGTCGAATATTTTATGAAAAAACAATATAATTATTCTTTCTATGATATAAAATATAATTGGCAGATATATTAAATATATATTAAAAGTGTACAACTTTATTAGGAAAAATATAAGAAATTTTGACAATTTTTATTCTCGTGTAAGTAAATGAAATTGACAACAAAACTTTATTAAGCCAAGATTTAAATAATCTTTTCTTCATTGCAATAAATAATAAAATATTTACAGTGATATATTATTGCAGCAACTTGCTAATAAATCTTTCTTTTCAGAGTTGAATCTGAGTCATAATCAAATGAGCAAGCTACCCGAGGAACTATCGGAACTCCAGGAGCTAGAGAGTCTCGACATTTCTCACAATACCTTTATCGCCCTTCCAGCGGTTACCTGCCGAATACCTCAGCTGAAGCGGCTTTTGGCGAACAACAATTCAATCATAGGTCGGTAATCGTAAGAAACGGGCGATAGTTTGTCAAATCAGCTCTCTCGAAAAGAAAGAAAAATCGAGTTGTGCAAAGGAATGTCTCGATAGTCCGTACGCACGCGACTCTCAGTTTCCTCGAAAACTCTCGCCAAGAATTTTTACGCAAATTATCTTAAGTCACGATCATCAATAGCATTTCATAACAATGCAGTGTGACGAGTATTTATAATTTTATTTAATTAGCAATTACTTTGTTGCCGTAGCCGTGGACGTTGAACAACTGAGGCGTTCGCCGGTACTGGAGTTTATCGACTTACTGGAGAATCCACTACCAGCGAGAATCCACGATCTCCTGGGTACCCTTACGGGTATCCGTGTAGAGCTTACGCCGAGGCAAGTGGAAGATTGGGAGGACTTGACCGTCTGATAAGGTGTAGGACACTCATTTGCTTTTGTCGGCCAAAATGGTGCTGGTTTTCGCCGAAGAAATCCGTTCAACAGGACGCATCACGATTTCCCGATACAACGTGGAATACAGCCTGTGTCGCGTACCTTCGAACTCGGAGCTGCTCAAGACTTCGCGGGCGGAAACATTTCGTCGCGCAAAAAAAAAAAAATGTAAAACATTTGACCGGAAAACCGTAGAAAAGAAAGAAATAATCATGGAGCGCTAAAGCAGAAGAAACTAATGATAGAACACAAGTATTTTGTACAGTGAGAATAGACTGAGGCGCTATTTTGAATAGCGTGGTCGACGGTGTGCGGTGAACAACGCCAAAGTGATCCTAACGTATCTCTATTAACTAATATAGTATAAAATTATTATATTTATATTTATATATATGATGTACTTAATAACGAAGAACGATTACTCGACTCATTGACAGAATTCTGCTATTTCGATGCTGAAATAATTGATCCATGACGCGACACTCGAACGCGTATGATTTTTATCGCACCGCGTCGAAGTGCTGTGATTTTAAACGCTCTAGTGTCACAATTCGACAACTATCTATTAGAATTATTAATCGAGAATGTCTTGTTATTCTCCTCGTAGCAGTATTCTCGCAACGAGTGTGATCCCTCGTATCGCGAAATTGCGTCGAATAACGTCTGTCGGTACGTATAGTTGCAACGCTAACGATATTTTTGCTAACACAATCATCACGCGAGATTTTTTTTATTTTGCAATTAAGCTAAGAGATTCTCTTCTCTACTGTACTCTTAATACTCTTTTTCTTTTGTTTTTTTTTCTATTCGACTGTGTTTTTTTGGTATGGTAGTACGTTTTAGTGTTTTTCATCAAGATGAACTGTAACTACTGCCAATGTTCAACGAAAAAAAAAAAAGAAAGGTCGCTGAGTACCTTCGTCAACAGGGTCATGTTTTTTTTTCTTTATTTTTTACTGTATCGTATCTGTCGATTCGGAATGAGCATTTTTTATATTCGAGACCAGAGCCGAAGATTGGACTCGCGGTCTCACGCGAGTTCTCGTTATCTCGGTAGGCCCTTTATACTTAATTAATTGATAGTATCTGCGTAGTGTACGCGTCTTGAGGTACCGGTGAGCATCGCGAAGGTTGTTTACTTAATCTCCGATGATGTCTTGTATTACTCTGTATTTTCGATCTAGTCAATTGTCCACGGGACGTTGCAATACACATTGCGAAAAAAAAAAAAAGAAAAAAAAAACGAATAAGTTCGTCTCGATACTGCTTTACCTCCACATCTAGAATTATCCAAGTAATTAAAAAGGTCAGGATAGAGATGCCAATTGTGGTCACCTTTAAAATTTTCCCAAATGTTAAAGTTTCTTTATTTTTCGAAGATAAACAAAGAAAAACAAAATGAACGGCCTTGATCTTATGTATTCTTAATTGTAATTTGATATTTTTACAATGAGAATACTAAACAGTCTCCGATAAATGATAAAATGCGGGCTGAAAAAAAGTAGAAAGTCTACCGTTTTACAGCTTACGGCCATATGTACTTTTCAACGAACTTCTATAATGTTGGGAGCAAAAGTTGAGAAATTGATAGAAAGTACTGACAAATTATATTTATATATTCATCGAATACCTTTGGAAAAATTAATAATACTAAACATTACTTGGGATGACGACAAGCGGCACATCAATCGTACCCGGTAGAAATGTCGAAAAATTGAGCCTCTACCGAAGGAAGATCCAGAATATACACATTAGCCAGATTCATTTTAATTTCAATCAAACTCCGTCGATCTGGGTGATGGAGAAGACTTGATTCACACACGATTGTCGTGTTTTGCGTGTAAATGAGTTATATTGGTTTAGTACCTGTATTTTTTCAATATTAATTAATATTTAATAATTAATAATTAATAATTAATAATAATAATAATATGTAATGAGTCGCAGAGAGTTAATTATCTACAATACTTGTCAATGGATATAAAATCACAAAATATACATAGAATGGACACGTTCGATAATAAGAATTAGGTACACGGTCATTCCCGTTTCCTAGACCTCTTTCTTTGTCCAACCACTCGATCAATCCCCCACTCTTTTTATCCGCTCAAAGTTCTCGCAATACGTTAGATTCTCAAAATAATACGATTTTTACGACGACCGTCCACTCGATGGTAGGCTCAATTGTTATTTGTAAAATATTGTGTAACGATCGCTCGTGCGGATAATACTGTCGACTGATTCTTCGCTTGGCCTAACATCGGATCGCGTTACGTATTTAACATATAGTACAACAGAGTTCAATAACGTTGTGAAAACGAACGTGCATGTTATGGACAGGTGATGGAGGATCAAGATCGGTTTCCTTCGGTGTCTCACTATTTTTTCAATACATCTTTGCCGCTGATTATCCTACTATCGCGTTTAACATATCTCAGTTTATACCGAAAAGCTACGCTTTGACGATTGAATATTCATTATAACATAGTATATACATGGTACGTCGTTTTGTACCGCTTGTTTGCACGCGATTTATGCGATTTTTAAATCTTTTCTTGTCCCGCAATCGAAAAATTCAACGAACGAAACTAGACTTCCATCGTTGGGGAACACAGGAATGAGATCCCTCCCACGTGAAAAAAAAAGAGACAAGAACTTGCGTATAATTCTACGCGAAATATTCCCTACTGATTGTTGTTTTTTTTTTTTTAAAGTACACGTGAGAAGATCCTGCATCCCGTGTGTAAACATTTGTAAATCTGGCACTACCGCACACCTTACATATCCTTAGAGTTCTTCTCGCATCTCTAATCTCGTTTAAACCTTGTTGACTTCCCTCCGACAATATGTACACACGAACTTATTCTAACTAAATTCACACTCAGCAACGCGTGCAAAAACGCGTGCACGCGCGTAATCATACAGACAAAGGATAAGTTGATTCTCGCGCCGATTCAATTCCTCACTATCAGTCTTTCGTCTTCAGACACGATTATCCTGGCTCGTCATGGCCGGGAATCTTCCGCACCGACGTTAACCCGATTTCTCGTGGAAAAACGAAGGAAACAAACGGACAACGACGCACACACACGCACACGCACACACGCACAAAGAGAAAAAGACAGACATAGGTACATACATACATGAGTAAATTACTTTCGGCAATGAATTCGTAAAAAGAATTCCATGAGAAGGAGAAGTTTTGACGCGCAGGGATAAGCTATAGAGGCACACGACACCTGACGACGCGCTAATGCGTGAGCTCGAATGCCGCTTTATACATACAATTGTAGAGAGTCAAGTGTTTGCCAGTACACGTTATTCTCTTGTTCCTCGTCGCGTATACAATTGTACGTATATAAAATAGAATTGCACGAAGTTTGATCGCGTTGAGATATCCGACCTAATCTATAAACTACTGTTTTGCTCAGTGGACAACCTTGTTCTTATCGTGTGTGATCACATAGGGTTTTTGTTATTGTTCGTAATTCGAAATTTAAAAAAAAAAAACAAAAAACAAAATAAACTCGAGGCAATCGTGTTGAGAAAAGCGCGTTCCGATCAAACGTGCAAAAAATGTTCTACGTCGAATCACAACACTCCATTGGCACGAAGAATACTTCGACCCGTTATCGCTCGGTGGACGAGTGTTACGCCCGAGCGATATTTATGTACTTTTTATTTCTTTGCACCGAGGCGAGCGACTCCTCGTCGTACCTTTGTCTATACATGGCGCTCTCATCATTTCGCGCCTTCGTCTTTTCGCGAACCAGCACTCGTTCCACCGACACGACTTTCCCGGAAGATCGTGACGTTTTACCATATCGGCTATCGGAAAATTTAGCGCCAGGCTCGCGGTGCTTGATACACACCCACGATTTTCTCGAGCTCTATTCAGCTGTTTTCTCTCAGCTGTCCAGTGAAAGTTGCTAGGTATTATAGAGCTGATATTCTATGTAGGACGTAGGAACGAATCCTTCGATTGGCTGTGACATTCTACGAACTCGCGTCCAACCGTCTCCCTGGTCGAGCTCTATCATATAGAGCTCTTCGCCGTCGTACATCGGTATGGATCCTTCGCTAGTTGCTGAAAATATCGATAAGATAAATATAAATTCTCAAGTATAAAATAGAACGACGAACGAGTTGTAGCTACATCGATCGGGGTAAAGGGTTCCACGAGTAGGGTTCTTACCATCGAAAGGATAAAGAGCACGGCACGTTCCGAGGGGTGGTTGAGCATCCAGTTCGTCGACGTAATATTCCTCGCCTGTGCTACCGGGAAGCGATGTTCGAGACGTACCGAGGCCAGATTCCGGGCTGTTCGTGGAACTGTGCATGAGTACGGTAAAGCGAACGCCATTTCTATTTGCCTATCCGAAATTTCTAACAGAGACTCTGGCTGACACATAGAGCGAACGCGAGCACGCCCAACACTCGCGTAATTCTCTTGATAACTCAAGAAAATTACTCAAAAGAATAGACGAACTATGCGACGAAATTACAGCATAAATATAAAATTTTACAAAAGTAAATAGAAAAAGTAAGATACTCACTCGTGCGTCGGTTGAGGCGTCCCTGGAGCACTCTTCTTGTGCACCGGTTGATTCGCGTTTGCGTTGCTAACACTAGAGTCCGACGCCGATCTCGACAGACTCTCTTCGCCGCCCGAATGACTCGATCTTCTAGAGTTTATCGATCTCGTTGTAGAACCGTTGCTTGTAGGCTTTCGGGGTGCTTGACTCGGACTGTGAAAACACAAAGGCAATTAGTTTAACATCGATACCGACCCAGTTTTATCGTTGATTCTCGAACTCTGTAAAATTACCTGGACAGACTGATACCCGCTCTCATCGCCTCTTCGAGATATCCCTGAAACTTTGCCAGTTCCGCCCCTAGTTTGTCTAATTTGTGACTCGATTGATTCAATTGGCCCTCTATACTCATGGGATCGCCGAGAGCGGGATTTTGCTCGTAAACTCCCTTCATCTTCATGAGGCCGTCTCTCGCCGCTGTTTCCTGCTGTATCTTAGCCTGAATCTCGTCGAGCCTCTGCTGCAATCTCTTTTTCCTTTGGTTAGGCGGTAGATCGCTACAATCCTCCTTCGCACCATCACCGTATCCAGGTACATTGTTCTACGGATATAGATCTATCGGTGAACAATACTGCGCAACGACGCGGACACGTGTACAGAGAAGAGTATCACCGCCGTCCTGTTAAGTAAAGCAGCTCAACGGAAAAAGCGTGTAAAGCACGTTGAAACTCAATATTTTCTTAAACGATGTACTTTACCGGACATTTTTTTATTTACTCAAACCCGGAAACAAAAAATCCCTTTAAAAAGGCTTTGCGTACGTTAAATTGCTGTTTAGTAATAGTCCTTCGGTGCCTCTTCGACGATGGGTGGCCTTAATATCATCATTATTAGTATTATTGCAACCGCCCATTTCCGCAAAACTATTCTAAAAATGTTTACATAGGACCACAGCAATGTTAAATAGCTGTTACTTAACAAGATCGGAGGCGACGATGGACGACACGGCATATACGACACATACATATATTTATATTCGTAGTAAATTTATGCAATAATAAACAAATGCGTATAGTAAATGAGAAAAAGACAGACCTTCAAAGCTATGCACACCTCGATCAACTTCTGTCGTTTGCATGAAACAAATCACATAAGCGCGTCATTCAGCGTATAAGTAGGGCAGTAACAAGAAGCAAGTAGACGAAACTACCAACTCAGCGGAATAAAACCGTCGTAATTTTATCTGCTATCGAAGAATCAAAAATAAGCGTTTTGCATTTTTAACGGGTCCATTTGTTTTTCCAAGAAAATTCTATCCGCTGAGTTCGTTTGCTCGTCATTTCTACGACGATCGTCGACTTTGAGATTGTCATTTGTTCTCAGGTACCAGTAGTGTTACACCTTGCATATTAGTCAGCCGTTTTTTTTTTCTCGGTATACACAGAATGTACACAATATGTGATGCGCAGAAATGAAGTATAAAGCATTCGGAGCAAGCGGTCAACCGGGTACTTACTAATGGGGATAGAATCCAAATTCGCAGCCCCGTAGATCGTTGGAAAACAAGAGAGAGACAGAGAGACCGCAAGTAGATCGAACCATCCATCAAATTAAGAAAAAAATTATACAAGAATAATAAGTCAGGTATCGATAGACGTTATATGAAATAAATGATGGCTGGATTAATTTACTAGGTTGTTAGAACGACAATATTCTATCTGAATTTCCTGGATGCTTGGGCTCTCTACTTGCTACATGGCTCTATCGTTATGAGTATGTACAAATGATAATTAGTAATCGTACTCGAATAATAAATAAATAAAAAAACTAGGGAAGAAGAACCTGTGAGCATGCTGCGGCGTGGTGCATCATTTTCATGTACTAAATAAATTTAAAAAATGTGTGTAAAGATATTATAAGAGGCTATGCAAAGTGCTGCTATACACCGAGACGAATGATTCTACGTGACTGAGATATCCCTGTCGAACGAACTTTAATACGATACCTTGTTACTGCTGAAAATTCCAAAGATCCCAACACGTTTTTTTATTTTTCCGCCAGACACGGTGCCTTTGACTGTAAGGTGATTGTGTATCGGTTGCATCACAGGCTGCGACAGTTGACTATTACTGTCGTAGGACTTGGCTGCGGAGAGATCCTCGAACGGGAAATCACCGGGCGGCGTGAAACCGCTCTTGTATCTCTCGATCACCAAGAACGTGTCTTCCTTCTCGTTTATCTCGTTGGCCGCCTTCTCGATACCCTCTAGACATTGAGCGATTATCGGTGCAACCGCGCGCTCTATTTCCACCGATTTCATCATATAATTTCGCATATTCTTTATCCTCTTTTCGTCCAACTCCTAACGATTAAAGAAACAAAAATGAAAATACAGATTGGAATATACAAAATGCTTTTGCAACGAAGTATCGCTAGTACGGTAGTTTGTTTTATAATATATTAGTACTATACCTGTAGATGCTGAAAGACTTCGGGCATCGCCGTGTGATAATGCAGTGTCTGCATTTCGTTCGTTTTTTGCAATTGATTCGCGTACTCAGTTTTGGCCTCCTCGCTCTGCTGAGTTTTCAGAGTCATGTTCATTCGCTGCTTCTCAACCTGTTGATAGACGTTATATGATATATAGATAAGATAATTGCAATAACATGACGTTCGTGTTTTTTTTTAAATGACTTGTAAAGCACGTCTTTTTATTTTTTATATAAAAGAATTATACAAACCTCCGCTCTCGAGAGATTCAGATCGGCGTCCGCCCTCTGATAATTTTCCAATGCTTTTTCCGCCTCCCGAAACGCCTTCTCGTATGCTTTCCTCGCTCTCTCGAGATTGCCGATCTGTCCTGCGAGATTTGTCATAAGTCTGGCGCCTTCCTGAAGGTGCTTCTTGCGATCCTCCTTGAAGTCCTTGACGAGAATATTGAGCTCGCGGAGAACGTTTGCCTGGAGATTCTCGGCTATGACCTCTCGTTGACCAGCCTGGTCGTTGACCTCGTTCAATTCCAGCTTGAAAGCTCGACACGGACTGTACCTTGGAAAGGAGAGCAAGCGAATTTTTCGCATCGGTTAATCTCGGGGCCGGCACACACTCGAAATTAATCCGCTCGAAAGGGTTTCGTCGAGGCCGATCGACGAACCACACAAAACACTCGTGGATAGAGCTCTAACGCGCACGACCAACAAGATCATCGATTAATATACTTGTGTGGGTAAATCGCGCGAAGGCTACGCGAGTCGCGAGCCCTCTCGAAGAATTCGTAACCACCGCGTTGCTTTACGGTACGCAGACCGAACTTATAGTGCCTCCCAAACGGCTCGATAAGGAGAGAGCTTCTGTTTTGTATCGGTTTAAGCACGAGGTTGTTACAGTCGCGGTATCTATGCTTCAGCAACGTCCCGATGCGCAAGTAAACCACCCGCGAACCGAGCATCTCATTATTTTACAGGCAGAATATGAGATGTGCTATACTCTCGAAAGAGCCTTGGGAAAAAAGAATCGTCAATTATTCGGATGAATACCACGACCATCCCGACTCCCACGATTACTTTCTCCGCGCAGTATACGCGATCGGCGTGAATTATTCTGTCGTCTACTCCGAGTCGGTATGTTCTAGCTTCGGTATATACTTACTGATAATCCTCTTCCTCCTTTTTCTTCGGCTGATAATTCTTCACTAGCCTCCTGAAACAACGAAATATATTATGTTAATTAAGAAATAAACAGTAAAGAGATAGAGGTGTTGGAACAAACATAAATATTAAAAGAGATGTTTCACTGTGTTAACATTCTCGTCAAATGGACCGAGGATACGAAATAAAAGTAAGCGCACAACTTCGATGAAGGTGTCAAGGCAGTGGCTAAAGATTTTCGTGATAATCAATTCACGCAATGTGGGCGTCGGGCAGGTTATACTTATTTGGTGAGTTCCCGAGTTTCCTAACGCTCACGAAGACCACCTCAGCGAATGCTGCTTGTTTTATTTATCGATGACATGGGAGAGGTTTCGGTTTGGTAATAGATTCTCGCGACTTCGTGTGATCCTCTGGTAGGAGAACAATAAAAACTCAGATGAGCGCTACACTGGGTACGCAGGGATCGTGCGACGATAAATGGTAGGGAAAAAAAAAACAATATGGTCATCCGTATTCCCGCGCACATCGTTCCGTAGAAAGTGCAATATTCGATGTACAACTATACGAGTCGTACTGTACCTCGCTTGGATATCAGTAGCGACAACAGCGAGAGAGTAAGCATAATTGTAGTAACGCGTCGTATTCGTCTTGGCCGTCGAAGGTGAAAGAAGCGTGAGAGATAATTTACGCACGTCGTTCTACGTGACTGGAATTGTATCTAAGACTCGGAAAGTGCAAAGGATAAGCGTGTATACTTTCTCAGTAGACAATCGGCTGTAAATTAATCGCGTGGCTGTTTGCGACGATTGAATAAAGTATCATCGGGAGTTAGGCATTGCAATCGAAAGGGAGAATCGATAAAGGAGTTGAGAAGGAGAGAAGAAAGAGCGGAAGGAGGTAAGAGGCTAAAGGATATTTTTACCACACCCGGTATAACAAAAATACCGAGTCTACAGTAGACGTCATTCACGAGACAAACAAGGGGGCCTTTAATGCGATATTACCGGCGGTTTGTGTGTCCCTGAACTCACCGGGTGCGTGAGAGAGAAATCCAAGTGCTCTCGTTACACATGCTGCACTATATAATATAGTTTACGAAGCTAATACACTCTGTATTATGGCTCATACTAACTCACACATTTATTTTACAACGCCACTACCGATCCCATACGTTCCCTTCTAACTTCATTCTCCGGATAGCGAATAAAATACAGCTTGAATCGCCAATAAAATCGCTTTCATATGGGTATAATGGAGTACATAGCTCACCTGAGATTGCCGGCATATTCCACCTCGATCTTGCATCTATCTCGTATAAAGTGTCCATATCTCTCCAGAAATTCAATTCCCTTTTGTGTGTGGAGGGACAGATTCTCGAACTGGTCCTGAAATATTAATAAAAATTATATTACAACTTAATTCGTGAAAAACTGATGAAAATATGTAATGAAGAAAACAAAATGAGAAAAGGATGAGAATCTCAAGCCGTGACGGCACAAAATTTTTGCTTAGAATCTTAAACCTCCGATCTCTTTTCTTCTTCGCGTCTCTCATCGTCTGCTTCTTCTTCTTCTTTTTTTTTCAATTATTTATTCTCGTCTCGGAGGATCACGACGATCGCTAAAACCGGATCGTGCCAAATATGGTTTGTTGAGCTCGCGTATCGACAATATACTCGTCTCTCGTGTATATATCGTACGTTGCGGGTTTCACGAGCTCGCGGAATCGATGAGAAAGTCGTGCATTTTCAACCGTGGCTTTTATTCGTCGTTAAAGTTTACCTGATACCGATAAGATTCGTTGTCAATAAGGGATTTGTGTGACTCACAACGTTCGAACCGAATTATTTAGGAGAATTATAGATACCAAACCGCGATTGACATCACAGTGAGCCTGAACAAATGACAACGGAAGAACCGAATGTGTACCGTCATCGGTGATTGTGTCGCAAGTGAAATTATCGAAGCAATTTTATTTAAAACTCGGTAAAAGTATTTTTTTTTGTACCAATTGCACTTCATAAAAACTTTATTTCAAGTAAATATCATTTGTTCCGCTCAGTAGACAATTGAATTGTTTTTATCTATCAGTTTAGCTCTTATGTTATCTCCTATATTTATCGCTTGTACTACAATTCGTTATATTTTGCAGAGTCAAGCTTTCTACTCGCTAGCTCTTGTTTCATTTTTTTTATTACAAGCGATATCTTTGTTATTTTTGCGTCATAGAAGATTTTCTATTTTTATGTTATGAGCGAATAAATATATCTTGTGACTATCTCAGTCGCCACAGTTTCTTTGGATGTTAGATTACCTAAAATTCCGCAATTGGTCTTTATCCATTTAAATAAAATAAACAAATAATATATATATTATTCGATTATTATCATCATTTTTACTGCGCTAAATAAATATTCAGTACGCAACAACAATCATTTTCAAACTATCCATTCATCTTATTTAAAAAAAAAAAAAAAAAGTGTCTGGGTGTGGTGAAACGTATGACACACATACGCGAGTGGACCATGAGTGCACTAGGACAATGAGAAATTTCGCAAGCGACGGCGTACGATCTGCTACAATTCATTGAGTATACAGTGCGATGTGACGGTTTACGATACAATGATACGCATGTACCTGTACAAAAGGTGATACACCGCTAGATCAGTGCTAGAGAACTGAAAGATCCGTTTAACGGCTTGGCACGAAAAGTGAAATTGGTTGAGCAGTGTACTAACGTCCAAGAAACACGAACACAAGGTGTAAATTATGAAGAATAAACATATAAGAGGGAAGAACAACAGGGCAAAATCCAACAGTAAAAAAAGTGATACTCATAGTAAGTATACACATCACGCACAGGAAACAAAATGCATGGACAATGGAACCGCAGAATTGCGGGTTCCTTTGACCTCTTTAAACCCACAAGACTAGCCAGAGGCCTCGGTATGTACAATGTACACGTACACGCGATTGAAATAAAGATTGCATAGCCAGTACCGCGATCTGAATCTCACAATCTCTCGGTGAGTACTTGAAGGACTAGAGTGAGAAGCGTGAAAAAAAAAAAAATAATCAAAGTTTTAGTGGTTGACGCGTTAATCTGATGGCGAGGTACATCGTTTGCATCTCGTACAAAAGGAAACACGAAGGGAAGGCACACTCGAAGAGTTTGCGAGAGTGGTGCGTGCAATAGACGCGATGTTAGTAGCAGTCAACGAAGAATGCGAGGAAAGCCTTATCGTTCAAGGACGTCCGTCTGTCTCCCTCTTTCTCTCGGTACTTTTACGCGCGTTACTTCAGCGTTCTATTGCTGCTGCGCACTAACGGTAGAACAAATAGGGCTTTGAGTTTACTGTAGACTGCAGTATCCAGTATCAGCTATGAGTTCAGTAATGCAGGAGTGCTGAAACGAGTTCGAGTATGCGTGTGCAATGCATTTATTGCTTTCAGAGGAAATGCGATGTAAAGATATATCAAATAGAAATAGATACAAGTATTTTCGTAGCTTATGGCTAATCGGTATATAACTTTTCTAAACATAGTTTTAATACGTCTGTACTTGCTAATTTCGAAATTTCTTGACACACTAACAAGATAACCAGGGGAACTTGATGTGTCGAGAAATAGGTCGAACGATCGATATACGTTTTCATTTATCGCCAGTTTTTTTAGCGGTTATTGTAAAACAAAATGTTTTTGATAAATAATTGTAATAGGACAAGTTCAAGATTTAATTATAAGATGAAGTAACGGTTAATAAAATTAATAGTTCATTATTTATGCCCGAAGTATTTAACTTTATTTTTATTGAAATAGCGGAATCGGATACGAAATATTGAGTTACCTGGATAATTGGAAAGTCCGCTCTAATCAGAATAATCTAAGTCCCGTTGGAGAGTCTTAAATTAGCATTAAATGTTTCACTGGTAGTTATTTCAAACTTATAAAATTAAATTACCATTTTTAAATGTTATACACTACGAGTATTTTTGAACTTGGTAACAGTATTTATTACATCGTATCATATTTCATTGATTTGTATTCCGGTTTAAATAAAAAAATAAGTGAAAAATTAAGTATAGATCTTCCCCATTATTATCAGCTGTGATTACTTTTAACGATTAAGGGAGCGTTCCATCGAATTCAATAAAAAAATACGTTTTACATTTTTTTTATATCGTTAAAAAAAATCGTATTAAATATCGCATAAAATTTATGATGCGAAACGGTGTTTTGATTATGTTAAAAAATTCCTAAATCTAAGTATAATAAATTGTAGGTCAATTATTTATTTTTTTTTTTTAATCGAAAATAATATTTGACAAAATCAGAATTTTATCTATCAGGGGTACAAATTGAAAATGCGGGTTTGATAACAGATGGCGTTACTAACGCTATACGCATCAGGCAGTACTGTGACTATGTTCATGTCAAAGCTACGTCTTATAGCTTTAATTTTCAGTATGTGTCAATTTGTCGCAGTGTCAAATTCATAGTTTTTTTGAGCTCTCAATATGTCGAGTTTCGTGCCAACAAAACAGCATTTGCGGGAAGTTTTAATTTACTTCTTTAATTTGAAGAAAAGTGCTGCTGAAGCACATCGATTGGTCTCCGAGGCTTATCCGAGTCATGTTCCATCGGTTTCAACGTGCGAGAGATGGTTTGTGCGGTTTAGAAGTGGTGATTTTGACGTTGAGGACAAAGAGCGGCCGGGCCAAGTGAAAAAGTTTGAGAATGCTGAATTGGAGGCAATACTCAATGAAGACTCGTGTCAAACTCAACAAGAGCTCGCAGATTCATTGGGAGTGACACAACAAGCCATTTCCCATCGTATAAAAGCCCTCGGAATGATCCAAAAGCAAGGACATTGGGTGCCGTATGAGCTGAAGCCGAGAGACGTCGAGCGCCGTTTTTTTGCATGCGAACTGCTGCTCGAACGGCAAAAACGGAAGGGTTTTTTGCATCGCATTGTCACTGGTGATGAAAAGTGGATCCATTACGATAACCCGAAGCGCAAAAAATCATATGGTTACCCCGGCCATGCATCATCATCGACGGCCAAACCAAATATTCACGGCGCCAAGCTCATGCTCTGTATTTGGTGGGACCAGCTGGGTGTGGTGTATTATGAGCTATTGAAATCGAACGAAACCATCACAGGAGCACTATACCGAACTCAATTGATGCGTTTGAGCCGCGCACTCAAAGAAAAACGGCCACAATACGAGCAAAGACACGACAAAGTAATTTTGCAACATGACAACGCTCGGCCACATGTTGCAGCGCCGGTCAAAACATACCTACAAACGCTGAAATGGGAAGTCTTACCCCACCCGCCGTATAGCCCAGATATTGCTCCTTCCGATTACCACCTTTTCCGATCGATGACACATGGCCTAGCTGACCAGCGCTTCCATTCTTACGAAGAAGCCCAAAAATGGGTCGATGACTGGATAGCAGCCAAGCCGGCCGAATTTTTTCGCGACGGTATCCGTAAATTGCCAGAAAGATGGGAAAAAGTTGTGGCTAGCGATGGACAATACTTTGAATAATTCATTTGTTACCATTTTTTCAGAATAAACGTTCAAAAATAGAAAAAAATCCCGCATTTTCAATTTGTACTCCTACAATACAATTTGATATATTCAGCTTCGGAATTTTTTTCACACAACCAGATAACCTTTACGAACAATCTATCGCAGGGAATTGTCGATACGATATTTTGTATAAAGCAAACGTTTTTTTTTTTTTTTTTTAAATACTTAAATATATGTTTCTCCTTAAATCAGCCGATATCACATTAATGAAAACTATGGTTAACTCTTTTCTTAAAGTATAGCAATCATTGTGCTATTTATCTTAATACACACCTACACCTTTGAATTACCAAAGACAAAATCCGATCTACGAAGCAATCAGCGGAATACACCGAGAGCTCGGCAGTACTTCGATCGTGTCCTTTTCCTTTTCGAGATCTACACCGAGTGCAGCCTTGGACGATGTACAAAAAGGGGAAGATCACGGTGTGACGCATTCGCGACACTGAAGATCGAGAAAGACACGCTACGTATGTGCACGGTACGCGAAGAGACCCTGCCACTGATTCTTTTCGCTTGATATTGGCGGTGGCCTCCGTACACTCGACTCCATAAAAAAAATCTCGTTATCTCTCTCTCGAGAGAGTACAAGTAAAAAAAAAAAAAAAAACAACAACAAATCTCCTCTATAAACGACCGCCCACAAAGCAGAGTGAATTTTCCTTTCGATTTAAACGTTCCTTCGCATCGAGGTGATTCAGAAGATGTAATCCAGTTAGGACAAAGGGAGCCGAGGGTTGAGAGCCACTTGACAACGTGGCAGTGGGCTTTGGGAGCTGTTCCTGTGTAACCGGCGCTGCTGCCTTACTGCAGAATAGAATACTAGACAGGAAATTTAATAGTAAACAGGAGGAGACACACTCGCTGTTATATATTCGGGAAGGGCCGATGTACAATCTCGACGAGGGGGAAAGCTACGCGACCCTCCGAACCCGGCCAATCGCAATTTTTCCGTTTCCGCTCGACCTTATATATCCCCCAAAGGTCGATAAGAGGAAAACGCGTCATAGCTGTGCGAACCCGCGGCAACCCTGACGGAGGTGAGTCACCGGGAATCGTTCGTTCGCTCGCCAGCCATTTATTATACGTATAGCACGAGTGCAACGAGCTCTCTCGCTCGCTGTAGGACATGCACTTGCCCCTCCGGTTGAACCGGGTTTGTCCCTTCCACGAGGCTGACAGACCCGAAAGAATACAATAGGATCGGTGTCTACACTTTCCCTCGTCTTTCGTTCTCTTCTCCGAGCGTGTCTCCCTCATCTATGAACAAGAATAACTGAACAACCGAAGAGCAGCGCAATGCGAGGAAAACGCAGGTAGCACATTAGTCGCACTCCATGCGGTCCTTCGTCTGCACCTGACGTCGCAAAATAACCACACAACTGCGCAGCGCGGCAATTTTTTCAAAGACACTTATCTACGATATCGATTAGCCATATGCACAATCTCGTTTACGAGTGCAACAGACGAAAAAAAAAAAAATGAGTGCAGGAGGAAACCAAGTAGAAGGAAAAAAAAATTTGCTCGGTGAAAAGAAAACGCACGCTCGAGGGGGTTACGAGGCCCGCGCGTCGGTGGATACGACTCGAACAAGTGTGCATTATGAGTCACGTAATCGAGTTGGGGGCGGGTTCCACCCTCCTCTTTCTATCGATCTTCCACATTTCTATGTATACGTGTAAAGAATCTATATATCACATAGATAATGGTATAGTAAAGGGCGGCGGCGGCGGCGGCGTCGTCGTCGTCGTCATCGTCGTCTCGCATAGTAGTTCCAACTATTTCGATTGTCTACGATTGTCCGGATTCGTGACTGAATCGTCCTCGTCTGTTCGTCTTTAAAGCGTCACTGATAGCTATACTCTGATATCTGTGTGGATTCCTTCTGTCGTCTACCTGAGAGCTTAGCCACGTTGGCAACTCGGGACGATAGAAACGACGAGACAATACTCAGCAGAAGCAGTAATAGGGAGAGAGAAAAAGGCATCGTGTACCAACGAGAATCCGCACCTCGAAACGAGAACGCGCGGAGGGCTCGACGAGCCGACACGCTCAATGCTCTTAATACTTATTAAACCCCCGCAAGCATTCGCGACGTGGCTAGTCCGAGAGAGCCTACGTGACGTCTCTATCTCTTCCTTTTTTTATTTATTATTATTTTGCTTTCCGTTGGCATCGGAACGAACGTCGAAGGTACACATCGATGTCTCGCTGTGTAGTGTACGATCTCGCGCACGTACTACGTGTTTCGAGTATTAAAAAAATGTTGGTTAGATGTACGACGACTATAATCGAGAGGCTTGCGTATCTTGATAATGATGTATGACGAGCGGACGCGCGCTTGTATGTGCGTCTGTTTGTAAGTCACGTTATTATATCGAACAAATATTTCGTACGAAGGACATTGAACGTTTAAGAGACTCTCTGTAAAGCTTTGAAAACTCTATCGAAATTATAATCCGAATTTAATTCTATAGCTTACGTCAATCAGTTTGAATTTACCGATATTTTGGTATCACAATTACAAGTATCGCGTGAATATTTGATTTTGTAGAGTCAACTATTTTGTCCAAGTGAATCACTGAATGATCAAAAAGTTAATATTTTTTTATAATGCTAATAAGTTTTTGATCAAATGATAAACGTGAAATCAATGTGTTCCTGTTTAATAATCAAACAATTTTATTATTTGCAATAGATTCGATCCTTCCGAACATAATTAATCATGAGAAAAAAAAGTTTGTTTCAAATTTTCCGTCTTTCAGTAATTTTTCCTGCTTATAAGATGGTTTTAAAAAATTTTTTATTCAATGATAAAATATTTACCATGTGTTTGTGAATAATAATATAACTTTAGTTAAATTTGCAACTGACGAGGAGACCCTCTCTTCACCCAAGTACATTTTTACTATAAAATTATGAAAAGAAAAATCGTATTTTCCGTACGCTAAATTTCGCACAGCTTTAGAAACAACATTATTACTTATTACTCGCAAACTATAGCTCGCTATATCGAGCTACGTCATTCTTACGAGCAGTAACATCCACAATAATAATAATAATCATCCACAAAGAACTGACTCGATCTACGTTTGGAAACAAAAATTCCATGAGATACGATAACTCTGCTTTGGAAAATAAATATTCCTATTAAATTTCGTCGGTATGAATACATGCGGGAATACCGCTGTAGCAAAAAATAGAGTTCCAAAGCGATATAAAGAAGTGTGAGATGCCAAAAATGCCAATGGCCCTGCTCTCGTCTGCCACGCCTTGAGTGTCGAGCGCGCGAGAACCATCTGCATTCTTCAAGAACGCGGAGGAGTACGTATCTCAGAATACGATTACGTGCCACAGAGACGTGGGGTATACGAGTGCAAGTATGTCGTAAAGAGCGCTCGTGCCTTCGAAGCTCGAGCGGCACGTGGCGCCTCGGCGCGATTTCTCAATTTTTGTTTTCAAGCAGAAAACCCTAAGGTGGGAGCCCGTTTAAGAGAAATGCAGAGACTTCGACCTCGCGAAACTCGGAATCTGACGGAGGAAACCGGGGTCAACGTGTACTCGACTGATTTGACATTTATTTATTTATTTTTTTATTTTTTTCAACCGGTGAATTGTTGTCCAGGTCCGGAAGAATTCTCATTCGCAACGAGCAAGTTCGAGGAGGTCTCGTGACTAATTGCGCGTGGCAACGATGTACCTCTTCTCTCGTCGAGTGTCTTACATCGTGTCCGAAATAATAAAGAAAGGAAGAAAAGTAGAAAGAAGAGAAGCAGATAACTACGATAGGGACGAAAACAGAAGGTAGCAGGGCACGTGCACCAGGAAACGCTGAAAGATTGTCAACGCTTCTCTTCTTTCCAACGACAATAATGAGGACAGTGACACCGTTGAGAAGTGTACGAGCGAGTGAGTGAAACTCCTCGAGCCCTGAACTCTTCTGCTGCCACTCTGCCCGAGTTTGTACTTCGTTCCACGAGACACTATTGAGATATTCCGTCGACCGACTACCGTAGAAATATCAGAGCAAAAAAATAGCGAAAGAAAAACAATAAAAAAAAAAATAAAAAAAACGCTAACAGACACTAGAAAAATAAGAGTAAAGAGGGGAACTATTGGCTTCAACTCAATTGAGAATAGATGTGTATCTCGATAACGAGCATGTGGACTCTCGAGCATGATGTTTGCTACATGGTTCGTGATTCATCCAAGATCCTAAATTCGTTAAAGAGCCGTCTACGTGAATCACGATTTAGTCTGTGTGTGTATATATATATATATAAGTATACAATCTGTTGCTATACGTCAATGATTTGTCATCGCATGTGCGTAATGTCCATTCTAAAAAAAGAGAAAGGCGGGAGAGGGTGATACGCGCGAGCTCCGAGTTGCTTATCGGAAGAGAACAAAACATAAAGACTGATTGACAAAGAAGAACGGAGAAGGGATGAAAAAAAAAAATTAAATTGAGTTTACAGCGGAACTCGGAAAGAGAGAGAGAGAGAGAGAAACTGTAGACCTCGATATCGAGTGAGTCCGAGCGATGCAGTGGCCAGACTGTTCTTTCGCTGGCGGAGCGATATATCGTTCGAGGATGCAGCGAATGAGATAAGAACGATTGCGAGAAGAGCGAGAGGATCGCGTGTGGGCACGCGTTGCTCTATCGCAGAGCTCCTCCGCGCTCTTATATTCTTCTTCGCTCTTTCGTAATTTTCCTTCCTCCTAATCTTCGTCTCTTTGGCCGTTGCGTCGATGAGCTTCGTCACGTATACGAGAGTATTCAAATACATACGTCCGACTCAACGACAGACTATTACGGATCGTTTCTAGAGCACGTTAGCGAACTATAGCCCACCAGATACCGTACATTGAGGCTACAGAGGTAACCACGGAGCTCGTCCGCTCCAACGAACGTGCAACGATCCTTTACGTAACACCCAGAACAGCAACAACGGCAGAGTTATAACGCGTTCAGTAATTTAGTGCAGAAAAATTGAGGAAAAGAGCCCGAGGCGTGTTACGCTACCGTGAAACTCTCGACCACTCTCTTCAAGCGTACATATTACGGTTAAAAGAGCTAGGTATAGTATAGTCGTATCACAGTTTTTTTTTTTCTTTTTTTACAAAGCTAGAGGGAGAAATTCTATTTTTCATGACCCCGGACGCACTGTCGCCTTGTTCAATGCTGCCAGGATTTCTGTATGGTGCTGCTGTGAGGAAAACCGACCGCAAGGCGCCTGCAATCTTATCCGAGGGTTCCAACGATGTAATCACTAGCCGTGACGGAAAGGAACTCCTGCATATACGCTGCATGCGCTCTCCGCGCAGCACTTGGCTCGCGATACATTTTTCTCCTATTTTCTATATAATAATACCAAAGTACTGTTGTTGCGTTTGATTTTTGAATGAAAAAAAAAAAAAAAAACAGAAAAAGGCAGGTTACAAACAGAGTTACGCGACTCGCCAGTAGATTCTCACGATTATATTTATTCCGAGTCCAACACTGCTGCTGCAATTTTGTTGAAACGTGGAGATATGCCAGCTTGGCAAGACCGAAGACCGGAAGGAAGTGGTAATTCATAGCTTCGATCTTTCAAGTGCTTCGCCAAGCTACAAGCATTTGTTTTTTTTTTCTTTTTCAAAGTGTAGGAAACACGTTATACTTTCCTTGAAAAAATAACCCGAATACTCGGTGTATCTTCTCCTGGATAAAAATAGATACTGGCGCACGCGTGAATCAATATCAACTTAAAGATTCTTCGAACGATTGATTCACGAAGGTAGTTCTGGAAATTAGTAAATGCTCTTAAGATTTTTCGTCGAATTTTATGAAGGCCCGAGAATAGCGAAGACCCCGTTGGTGCGAAGGAAATAAGCCATTAAGCCTCTTAGATAATTGGCCACGACATCGTAACTCCGTTAATTGTTTGTACAACAAGGAAGAAAAAAAGAGAAAGAAGAAGTAGAAAAAGAGAAGGAGTAACAGTGTCGTTTTCGTGACGCTTGACACTTGCTTCATCGCGGTTAGGTCAATAGGATGAGTCGCAAAAGCACTTCATCTCTGATCTCGCGCCCTTACATCGAGCTTCGCACAGTATCGCGGATAATAATCGTTTCTCTATGAGACTGAGAGTTTCTCGTCGTCTCGTTCCCCACACTCGGGGCTTGTATCTGTCTGTACAATCGAGCGCGTAAATCATCATTGCGATTGACGGAGCGCACGCGTTATCGTAATCGAGTACCACGGAGCATGCGAACAAGGAAATTCTTCTTCGTTTACTACGCGTATTTACACGGATTATAGTAGTGCAGATGCGTAACAGTGCAAATACTTTTCCGTGATTACTCTATAAGTTTACAACACGAAGCAGGCAATTAATTCCTTCTCCTGATCTCGGATGATTATAATCTTTCTGGTTTTCCGAGAGTGAAAAGGAGCACTTTTGTGCTCCTTTTCGCTTTTCGTGTCCACTTTTTTTTTCAATTTAAATGCATCAGGACCTAATAATATAAACTAAAAATAATAATAAATAATAATAATATAATAAAAAGACTAAAAATAATAGCTCTAAGAGAAATTTTTTAAAAATCATTTTTTATATTAGATCGGTTTATTGCAAATAAATATTTTATTTTTGCAGATATATTATTCGAAATAATTATTTCAATAATTAGAATAAATCTTTCAAATATTATTCTTCGATTATATTAAAATAATGTTTCGGGTCGCATATTTGAAATAAAATATTTGCCAATTATCTTACACGAAGAATAAAAATTTGTCGATGTATCTACGAGATATAAAACAATTTTTCAGCAACATATATTTATTATATATCGTCATATTTTTATATATTTCAGATATATATTCTATACATCTGAGATATAACTTTTTACGATGTATCCGTGGATTAGATAAAAGATATATAGAGGATACACAACTTTTTGCAATTATATTATAACGATAGAGTAGATGTACCGTCGGTTGTTGTCACCTTTTAGCTTTTTCAAACTTTGCAGCTTTGCGGCTAGGGGAAATAAGTATCAAAACGTTTTCGTTCTTATTACGATCTTTAGAACATTATTTCATATTCTCGCAAATAATATTCTAAAGTTCAACTGAAAAATTACGAAATAAGGATAAAATTACAAAGTCCACCGTTTTATCAGTCACGACGATGAGAAGCTTCAAACAAATGTCTGCATTGTTAAAGTCAGAAGCTGTAAATGTTATATAAAATATTGACAAATTAAATTTATTTATTGGTTAAATAACTTTGGAAAAGTGATTGCTATTAAATGCTATTAAATCCTGGGAGCAATCACAAATTGTACCGTAACCCCCAGAACCGGTACATGTACCGTATATAAATAATATATCCTCTAGTATACATTATTTTTATGGAGTATATTCTTAAAAGTAACCTGTTATTTATTTAATTAATATATATCTATCCGTTATATAGATAACGTAAGAGCATATTGCGAAATCTTCACGATATATTTCCCAATGCTTATTAAAGCAAAATATGTTTGTTTCGCTATAAGAGCTCGAAGCATTTTTTGAGAGGTTAATATCAAAATTCCCTTAGGCGTTTGGTTCATTAAAAATGCTTGTTTTCTTTTTTGTTTTTTAATGAAAATGTATGAATTCTTCGTTGGAGCACAATATTCCAGACAATCATTGTACAGCTAACACGTGCGTAAAGGCTCGGCCCTTATTCTTCCTTTTTATTCCCCGATGCGCTTTCAATCCCACGTAAAAACTCTCCCACGAGCACTCCAGTCCTCTACGAGTATGAGTTACATTCGAGGGCGTCCTTACGCTCCACCTCTTACTATATATTCGCCCTTCCTTCTTTGAATCTCGACGTACTTTCTACTTCCGTCCTCCTCACTCCTCTCTTTTTTCATTTTATACTTTGCTCTCTCTGTCTTCTCTTTCTTTCTCTCTTCTTCCCTCTTTCGCTTCGTCCACTCTTCGTTGCTTCCAGACGCAGAGCTCGGAGCAGAAAGCCGTCGAGCACCACCTATCGTACGTATTTATAGAGATTTGGCGCGAGTCTCTCCCCGCGAGTACGTGGGCCGACCAGGTTTGCACGTGAGATGAGAAGAACCCTTTTCATTTTCGTACCCCGTAAACATGTGAAAACCAACAAATACAATGAGAAAAAAAAGAAATATTTATCGTTAATAAAATGACATTTCAATTTATCATAATAATTATTTGTTATAAATGAATGTTTGCTTAACCGTTAAATAAAATGTAATATTTATTTATATCTATAGGGAAATGTTCATAATATTAAAAATAAATTCATTCGATTTACAAAGGTCGATCCAGTTCGAAGCTGGTTATAAGCATGGTCCGGTGTCACTGCCAGTTGAATTAAGATAAACCGGAGAGTTCAGCGCAAGATAGAGTACGGCACAAACACGGCCCCTCGTATAAATACCGGTATTCGAAAGAAAACGGGAACAGGTGAACTGATTAGGGTACGATAAGAAGAGAGGCGATAACGATAAGATATATCAGTTAAAAATTGATGACGCTACAAGTCGGGAATCACATGGTAGAATAGCTGGAGAGAAACAAGCTGAGTCACGTTATCACAGTGTAACGCACGAAGCTCTTTGCTAATGTCGAAAGCAAAAATATAGTTACATTAACGGGAGGCGAAGCCTCCATACTTGGAGACGAAATACTCACGCCTGCTCGCATCGAATTTATTCAGATTCTTTTCTCGTAGCACACTCAACAGAATTGAATAAAAGTTAGGCAGTGGACCGCCTATACGTGAACCTCTGTTGTAATGATAATAAAATAGTCAAAACATACGGTTCTTCCACGATTATTCAGATCTGAAGCCCTCTGGTAGTAGAACAGAACTCCAGCGCTCTCTAGCGGCATTCATGTTTGGCAGATTTCGACCGTGTGTCTTGGACGATTTGTCGAGAATAAAAACTGTTTTTTTTCTACCGAAAAAGATTTCTCAGTTCATCGTATCTAAATCGCAATCGGAATGAAGACACCATGTGTGTTTTTTTTGTGCTGACTATACGGTAATGCTATACGTTTTTAAATCTTTTGCGTGAAATAATTATAGATATTTGTATTTCCCATATATTCATGACTGTAGATAATTAATCTGTAATTATTATTTTTTTTATTTTGACAATTCTACTAGCATTGCAACAGAGATTTACGTATGTAAAGTCTACTGTTAAATTTTTATTCAATTCTGTTTAATGTGCTACAAGAAAAGAATCTCAAAAAATTCGATCGATAATGGGAGCAGGTGTGAGTGTTTCTCCTCCCCTTAAGGTTATGTGACATTTCGCATTCAGTATCATAAAAACTGCTTACCTATTTTTTCAAGGATGCCGGGGGGTTTTTTTTTTTTGATAAAAGCGAATTAGGTATATTTTCATCCTTTCGTTGCGCACATTAACCTAATTTTCTTTTATTCAGAATCATTTTTCATCCTTGAAAAAATAGTTAAAATAATATTTGATATCGACTTGGCTCGGGGTGGACGTGTCACATTTTATACACAAAATCACTTGGATGAAGAGTGTTTACGACGTACTTTTGGATTATGAGCATATCACAAAGAAAATAAATATATAGTTCATTCCTTCGTTAATGTCCGATCAAAAGCACAACGAAAAAAAAATATATATATATATATATCTTGCGACAATGTACTACACAAGGCCTCGGGTAAAAGACTTTTTGCAACCGGCCTCTGACTAATGTGTATATGATAAAGAGATCGAAAAAAAATGTACAGTTTGTTGTTCCCTTAATCAAGGGACATAGCACGAGATCACGTGATACAGTGTCTGCGATATGTCTCTGAATATTGTGTGCAACATAGAAAAGATGTGAAAGAAATAAATATATTTAATCGTTTCGACAACGTCGTAGAAAAATTTCTGGCTGGTGTGTACATCATAAACAGAACGAGAAAAATTATAGGTCGTTGTTCCCTCAATCAAGAGACACAGCAGCGTCTTGACGCTACGTACATTAAGGAGGATTGCTACTGTCATTCTGGTGGGGAAGCGCACGGAAAGGTCGAAAGACGCGTAAGTTGTTGAATGAGATGCACACGAGATTGAGGCCCATGTCACGAAGCATACATTGTTGTATACAATCATAGTTGTTTTATTTTGACAATTTCTTAGTAATTATGTAGACGTAGTATTATTGAATTTTGTAAAAGTTAAAATCAAAGAGAAAAATAATTATTTGAATTAATTTTCATTAAATTGTTAATAATTTTGATTCGTTTTTTTAAAATTCCATTAGATATCTTATGATTTTTTCTACGTCGCTCGTGTATACGAGATTGAGGCCCGTATCGCAAGCGCATTGTTGTATACAATCCGAGTTGTTTTATTTTGACAATTTCTTAATAATTATGTAGACGCAGCGTCTCTGGGTTTTGTAAAAATTCGTAATAAATAATTATTTGGATTCATTTTCATGAAATACTTAAAAAAATGTTATACTCTTTTTGAGAATTATATTAGATATCGTATGATGTTTTTTATGTCGATCGTGTATAATAGTAACTTTAATAATTAATTCACTGGACAACTGTATGAACGATTTGAAAGTTTGCACAGAAGTTTACTTTTCATAGACGAGTATCCTTTATAAATTTCAACTAACGCTTAATATTTTCAGTTGAGTAGTCACTTTCTTTAATGTCCCGCACGAGGTCACTTGGCAAAAGAGTGTCCGCGATTTGTCGTCTGGTTGGTGTGTTTTGTACAAAGAGGACAAGGAAAAAAAATATATAGTTCATCGTTTCATCAACGTCCTTGTCGAAAGACCAGTCACTCTGCTTTAGCCGCAGGAAGAAGCCGAATAAGAAGTCATGCTCGTGGAATGTAGAATAGCTCGCTACTATGAAATCACCGCGCAAACCATATAACACGAAACGTGGACTGTAACATTACATATAGTTGCTTCTAGCTGGTGTCTTGAGCACGCGCGCGACTTGCATTAATTTCCTTCTCCATATTAAAAGCCGGGCGAGGCGTTCGAACGATCGTCATCGCGTCGACGATTCGAAATTCAAGGATTCGACATTGTAACAAGCGATACAAAATGACGACGAACGCGTCAACACCATAGAAAGTGATTTCTGATTTCGTTTACCGTTTTCGCTCAACGACGAACCACGTATAGCAATGACTCGCGCCCCCGACACCATACGGTGAAAGTTTCGGATGTGTAGATAGCAAGAAGGCACGGGTTACGTGCTCGCGCTGACAATGTTTTTCTTCTTTTATTCTGTCTTAACATTTATTTGTTTTCATTTTCCATGTACGACGATAACCGCGTGTTCCTTGCACGAGTCGAGACTCATTCGTGTGTTTATCATGTGCGGTTTCGACGGCTCGTATGAGGGGAGTCGGAAGTCCGGTGACACGAAAAGCAGTCGGGGCTATAGAAAAAAAAAAAAAAAACTAAGCTAAATGCACTGGTGCAAACACGATTGAGTACTTCAGGCATCTTGGAACTCGTATTAAAATGATAACTTCCATCGCGATACCAATAATACACATTTTATTTATGCAACGAACCAGATTTTAGTAATTTAACGTTATCACAATGATTTTTTGAGAAAAAATTGGTAACATTTTGAATAAATCGAAGATAATTCTTCAAGTTGATTCGCTTATTTTTAAAACCAATACATAAAAACCAACAAGTAATGGATACTTTCGATCGAAACGAGTCGTTGTTTTTAAGTTTTTACGGTTCCAGTATGGAAACATCGTTTTTTTTTTTTTTTTAATACGCTTTCAACTGATTCCGATTTAAACAAAGTATCCATCAAAAAGTTCAAAAGATTGAATGCAGAAACAGAAAAAATTTAACTTGATTCCGTTTCGTTGTTTAATTAACGCTACGACTGAAATTGCGAAGCCAAGAGCTTCGGCTTTGGTAGCAGCAATTATTATTCGGAAAGTTTACATTTCGGTATAGCTCGTTAACCCTGACGTATGAGAAACTGAATCATCGTATAGCAAAGGTAATTTTGCTAAATGGTTGACTGTCTGACACGGTGAAAAGGTTCATTAGCAAGGGAAAGGAAAAGGCGCTGGGCTGGTGAGTCGCTGTCGTGACTGTATCGAGAGAGATCGTTGTTACGGGGACTCGTGCGTCGTCCCAAATGAAACAACAATCGAGGTTTCCCGTGCTGGAAAGGAGCTCTCTCAGCGCTTCCTAATAAGGCATATGATACCTTGTTTGATTTATACTCGCGGTATTAATTTACTTGACTCGAGAGCTATCGGAAGTTTATGCTCTTACCGTATACATAACATAAATACATATGTTAATCTCAGGTGGCCCGAAAACTGTGTCACAATTTCAATAAAACTGCGATCTTGAATTCCACAACGCGTCGCTGGTTTGCGGCCTGATGCCACGAGGGCAACCGTTCTATTTCATTGACCGCAACGGGAATACAACATAGAAGAAGAGGCGGGTGAGGTAGGAAGAGAACCGTCTTGGCAGTATAATTTCATTCCGTTGGGTTATATAGTTAAGCGTAAAGAAGTTGCGGCAGCGGTGCACAACGCGTGAGTTCAGTGATGCAAGATGCACCAGAGACGAAGAACCGGACGCGAGAATACCGGATGGATCATCGTTGGAATGTACTCGCAGCATCTTCTCTCACGGACATCTGCATACAACTTCAAGCGCTGTACACCTGTACGGACATTCGACGCGTTCATTTGAGACCCAGTACCGTAAAACACGAAACATACCGCTTATTTTTAACAGAGATGTGTCATAAATTTTCTACGTAGCATATTTTGATTGATATATATATATATATATATTTTTTTTAATGGACGTACAGCACAATCTATAAGCACAGCAATAAACTTTTAATTATATTATTTATGAAGTCATTAAATTACCGAGAGCTGAATGAAGTAGAAATAGAGATCGCTATTTATTAGCGTAAGGTAATTTAAGGTCATTGAGAAGAAGATACTTCAGAAATATTCGCAAGATAAAAAAATTTATTTAAATGAAATAAATAAATGCTATGATTTTTTTTAAATTTCAATCCGTTAAATAATAAATTATTTAACGGATTGAAAAAAGTTTCGTACAATTTATCAATTGAATAGCTTGCGGAATGGTTTCTGGTTGACCTATATTTAAATTTCGACTCTCCCCACTTCCGTGATATATCCGGATATAAAACGAGAGGGTGAGGCACAACCGGGTACGTCGGGGCTCTCTTTGTTACGCGTGCGAATGCTCTCAACACCTTCCGACAGACGTTGCCCCGTTGGTCTAGCGAGCTGTTACCACCGCGGTAAAAACATCACGGGTTTAAACATGAATGCGTCCTGTATCATGATTCATGAGAGCGTAGGAACGAGTGTCAATGAATCGTAATGCGAACGGGCAGCTCGTAATTAAATGCAAGGACGTGGGCCACTGTTAGTCCAGCCGGAGCAGATAGCGAGTCGCGACGTTGTCTTCGACCAGGCGACGACCCGTACGATTTATCTTCAGCGCGTGAAATCATAAAGCTCTATTTATTATTATTATTGATACGTACACCGGTAAAAAAAAAAAAATGCAAATTAACTATTCGCGAGAGAAGCTGAATCACGCGAGTACAAGCAATAGCCTATACACATATTTGTATATGTTAGTGGCTTGTGTAGGAATCATTTTTCGCACGCTCATCGTTCATCGTATTATCGAGTCACGTATATACGTATCAATGATACGAGGTCTCGTGTAGCATAACACGGAATGTGTCTATGAAAACGCACGTGCGCTCGAGAGACGTGCATTAAGCTCTGTTGCAGAGTTTACGTACGATGAACAGAACGCGCGTTGGTTTCTGACGGTCGCGCTCGATAATTACCGGGACGGTTAATGAGCGCGACACAAATGGGAAGGGAGAGGGTATGTACGAATGAATTATGTACGGGCAGAGACGATGCATTACCGCGCGGCGGTGTTGCTAGTAAAACCCCTCCATAGGTTTTCGCTAAAGGAAGGGGCAGAAGTGTCGCTAATTGCGGTAGCTACACCGAGTATTTGAATGCACAAGAGTGCATATGGTTGCTATGTACGGTACAACGTACGTATCTATACGACGTGGTGTGACGGATCGACTGAGCCATCACAAAAATATGCTACTACATATGCAGCTTATGGTATAGAAAGTAAGTGTCCAAGTTCCTGAACCCTTCAGGCAAATACCTGGACGGAAATAAGCAATTAAGTTGATGTGACACATGACTTCTGTCCGGCTCTCTCTCTATCTAAAATCACCATAAGCGAGAACGGTGTCCTGCAGAACAGTTGAATCGAAGGTATTTTTTTTCGGCTTTTATACATTGGATCAAAGGAAAAAGAGAAATTTTGATTACAGTTGTTGATACTGACTGATCAATCACGAGTGCGAATGATAAAGCACCGATTGGTGTTCGAGGTGAAGCGACAGAGATCTAAAAATTTTTTTATAAAACATATTTAAGCTTTTCACCAAAAATTAACTGAATTCAAAAGATTTTGCACTAACAACTTACCAGTTTATTTAAATTTGTGAAATAATAAAAACCAATACTCAACGGACATGGTAAAAACTCATTCAACTTGCAATTTTTATTTATTACTTGATAACAACGACTTGTGGAAACCAGAAATCGTTATTGGAAAATATTTTACGATTTTTCGCCGAAGGCTCTTTACGCAAACTGCTCAACGATAAACTTTTCAAAAATCATAAACAAACTCTTATATTACAGCAAATTTAACCTTAAGAGAACGTAATTGAAGTCCAAAAATTGATCAATTATTTTCACTGCGAGACTACCCCGATTAGTATATTTTAAAAACGTTGATATTTTAAACGAGTGAGGCTATGTTATCAGATATACGGGGCCTTTTATTTTTTAATTATTTTTATCCCTGAAATTAGTTAAATAACGTAGACTTTGATTTTTTGTTCAAGTCATTGTGTAAATCAATTAACAATTGCACTGATAAAAAACATTTCTGTATTTCCCTGCACTTATTCAGTAAAGTTTCTTCTTAAAAGTAACTTTTTTTTTTTTGGATATATTTGGCCTACCGGTTTCCTCTGAATAGTGTGAGGCAGGATAATAATAATAGTTTTATTATCATGAATATAGAATGTGTTCACTGTACGTAAGTCTCAGTCCATGTGGAAGCTTAAACCTCAGCACATACATTCACTAGCTGTTTCTCTTTCAATTCGGCCATGAAACGCCCTTTAGTTTCTACGAGAGAGACAAAACTGTGCGTCAAATGCAACGCGGACCGTGGTCAGCAATTGTAATACTGTCAACGACAAGAAAATCTTTGCATTAAATTTACGTGACATACCGCAGTCGGTATCAAAAATTTTTAACCTATTTTTTCCAGAATGCCGGAGGTTTTTGAATAGAAGAAAAGTATGATAGATGTTTCTTCGTTAACTCGTTACGAACGTTAATCTTATTTGCTTTTCTCCAGAAACATTGTGCACCCTTGAAAAAATAGATAAACATTTTTTCATACCGATTGAGCCTGCTGAGTTGGTCGAGGGAGAGGGTGTGTCACATCGTTTTAAGGGGAAGCTCACGTCACGTGATCTAGGGTCAAAAGACTCGCAAATGCGAGAGAGACGGAGCTAAATATTTCTAATAAATTTTTCGCGGATCCAGATGTTCAGGAAATGTTTGATTTGTGGAAGGTCACTGCGCGCCACAGTGACGATCACAAATTTCGACGTCCTTCAAAAAATCTGGATTTGAAATAAATATATTGAAAGATGTATGGAAATGTTGGTATCGAACCTCAACTTGAGTTACAACAATCACGATAAAGAAAGAGAGGATGGACGTTTGGACCGTCGGCGTAACAGGCGACACGCACCTATTTGCTTCGACGCTCAACCTTCAACGCGGGAAATTCATGGATTAAACGTATATCATAATGTACACTTACAACTACGTGCGAAACGTGTGAAAAGAGCACCGGTTTTCGTGTGTCGATGGTGCTTGCTCGCTTCTTATACGTACTTTGATACCCGCACATTCTGGGATGTCTAACGTGTAACGAAGAGGTCGAGGGGGAGAGGGATGCCGCAAAATATGCGAATGAATTATTTATAGAGAGAGAGAGAGAGAGAGAGAGGAGAATGATGAGCGTGGCGGCAAAAGGTAGGAAGGGAGAACGAAAGATGGGTCGAAATGTGTGGAGAGACACGGTAAACTCGCTGCCGGTAGCAGCGTCGAGAATTTGAGCAAAATTGTTCGTTGACCATCACTCAACGTAAAAAAGTAACACGATTCGCACACTCTCTATTCTATTATCAAAACGATGACGATATGGCTGAAGGCAACTAACAGAAGAGTCACGACAGAACGAGAAAAAATATAACAACGTATAAGTGAGACGTCAACTATCAGTTGCTTTGTTTGCACACTTATTCAGAAACGTGCGCAGCACATTGTAGTACGTTGCTTTGATATCAAATAAAGAAATGAGTCATAAAAACCGACTGATTTGAAACGTAGAAAAGAAGAAAAAGTTTTTTTTTTCTCAGTGTTATTTGCACGGAGCAGGTTGTAAAGCCAGAGAGATCGTTGCATTTATCATTGGTTTCTCTGAGACTCGACAGAGTTCCCTGTCACATTTGTCTTTCGTCGACCTGACTGCCACCGGGATACTACGGTGCGGAGGTCAATTTTACGTGACGCGCGCCATGAAAAATGCTAATCGTGGTGATCGACGGGAGGTCAGAGTGTTGAAAGAAGACCGGGGCTGCTTGAAATGAGAAAAACCAGCAAACGGAGTGGAAGGGGACACGGGGATCTCGTAATTCGAGGAAATATTCGAGAGGTCGACACGGTGTTCGCGCACCGGTGGCCGGGAACGGTAACCAGGAGTCGTCGTCGCGTCATGGAGTACGCCACAGGGAGTTGCTGCTGCTGCTGCTGTTGCTGTTGGCGGCTCGTTCTCTCACGTACCCTGTATACCCATGTACTATAGTTAGAAGTCAGGGTGTATGGGAGTAGAATATAGTATCGTATGTAGTAAAAGAAATGTACAGTGCACTTGGTAGTAGCAGCGGTAGATCGGTAGGTTGTGGCACGGGTAGAGGGGGAAGGAGGAGTAGACAAGCAGACAGACAGACAGAAGACACGCACGCACTACGGAGAAATGAAAAGAGAGGCAGGCAGAAGGCGTTGAGAGAGTAACAGACAACGTGAATGAATAGCTCCGTGACACGAGATTTGACAATCCGCGGTTGAGTCTCTCTTTCTCTCGAGTCCCTTCCCCTCGTTCGTCGGATCGTGTACACGACGAGCCTTACTACGGTAACGATATCGTTCTTGGATTCAAGATGACGCGAGGCCTTTTGCAAGAAACCCGGAGGCTTCTTAGGTATTATTACCTTGAGAATATTGGAGACACCGGTGTACGAGAAAGAAAGAGAGAGATAGAGAGAGAGTGAGAAAGAGAGGGGGGAGGGACGGTAGAGGCTGTAAGGGCGCGGAGAGGCGAGACTGGTGAGAGAGACCGTGAGCGAAAGAACGAGGGAGAGGCAACGAGAAGACGGTGGCTGTCCCGTGGCTAGCAACCGAAAAGGCAAACGTCTCGATCTGAGAAGCCGTTCACAGTCCAGAAGCTCTCTCAGGTATCGTGAACTGGTTTTTCGGGAGGTCCTTCTCGGCTTAGCTGTACGGCTCTCGTCTCTTGCTTCCTCCCGTTCCTCCGTTCCCCTCGCGGTATTTCTTTATCGCGGGGCCTCTCACACACTCTCTCTCTCTCTCTCTTTCTCTCTCTCTCTCTCTCTCTCTCTTTTTCTTTCTTTCTCACACATATTCGTACTGTACGAAATTTTCAAAGTCGTTTCTCGTAACGAGTATACAACGGAACAGCGAGACGCGAAGAGAGAAGAGGTACGAGTGCCTCTGTGCGTACTACATACGGCAGCGCAAGGTTTCTTCGTCCGAGTAGTTGATTCATCGTTTAATCGAGCAAGAGACTTACCCAGAGTTCGGTACCCCAGCTCATGTTTGCGGCCGGGTTAAACCAGGCACCCAGATATTTTGTTGTTTTTTTTTTTAATATTAACACTTCACTTCACATGTACCAGCGTTGCGACGACGCTCGCACACTTATTGCAAACTCCGCCCGTCTCACGGTATGCCGAAAAACGCATGAAAAATATATAGAATTACACGCGTCAGGACAGCCGCGCAACATCAACCGAAATACACCTACAACATGTCCGCCCGTAACCACTGACTGGCCGGACCCGACTGCGGGGAAACCGTCGACCGTACCGCCCGGAATTCTCGAGTGGCGCCTACAAGTAGCGGAATGCGACAGCTCTCCTCACAGAGAGAGAGAGAGAGCGAGAGAGAGATTGAGGGAATGATGAATCGGTGACGGATGTACCAAGAACTTAGAGTATGCGTAACACATTGATGATTTCTTCGATTTACGCAGCTGTGATTCAACATCTGCTTTCAAAATGGCTGCCACTCTTGACATACGAATTATTGTAAGATTTGTACGATATTCACGTCTCACGCTATAATTGTACAACGAATCAATAAAGAGTACGTTCGATGTTACGTTTTTAGAAATTAAATTTTGGCGCTACGAACTGTCATCCAATTGAAACTTTTAGTGATAAGCACAACGCAGGAGACAGCGCTGTGAATTTTTATTTCCGCACGGTTCTACACTACCGGCAGTTCCTATTAAAGTAACACGAGTCAAAAAGATATCCATTTGGTGTACAAAAAATGAGCTCATTTTCGTTCGAATGATATATTTTTAGGTTGGGTTATCATTTAGACATTCTTAAGATATCTTAAACAAAAATATATCATTCCAACGGAAATTATCTTATCTTCTTGTATACCAAATGGATATATTTTGAACTTGCGCTACTTGGGTTCGTGTAAAATTGTCGAGTTCACAAGAGCGTAGAATATAAAAATTATAAGCAGCACCAGCAGTAACAATATGGCGCCTGTTGATAAATCTCCGGCGAGTAATATGGCTGGTTTTGAACTTGTATATTCGTTAAAGTCTAACGATACTATACCAGTTCACAAGTACAAGTCGACGAACACTGGGATAAATGTTTTTATCGCTGAAGTTGATGGACCGGTTGTTGGCGGTTACTTTTGTCTCGGTACGTCTTTATACTTTTCCTAACCTATCACGATGACATGACTGAACGCACATTCAAACCTTTTTTCAATCTTATCGATCGGCTTCGTTATATATATTGTATGATAAAAAAAAACAAAAATACAGCTACCGAGGCATTCGACGACGATGGCTTGCCCCACACCCTCGAACATCTCATCTTTCTTGGCAGCGAGAAATATCCGTACAAAGGAGTTTTGGACCTTTTGGGAAATAGATGTCTCGCTTCGGGCACGAATGCATGGACGGATAAAGATCATACCGTCTACACGATGACCACCGTTGGTAGCGAAGGATTTCTCTCTCTGATGCCAATTTATTTGGAGCATATACTCTATCCGACTTTGACGGTACGTACATCCGATCCTAGCTCATGCATAGATACTCTTATAACAATTGTGAGTATCGAATATAATAGGATTCAGGATATTTGACGGAAGTACATCACATATCGGGAGAGGGCGAGGATGCCGGTGTAGTATACTGTGAAATGCAGAACAAGGAAAACAACGGAGAGTATCTGGCGTACAATGAATTACTGAGAGCTGTTTATCCTGGAAAATGTGGTTACAAATCTGTAACGGGAGGTAATTCGTCATCTGCTTAGCTGTTAATAGGCAATGTAAAGTCAAAGCCATTTGTTATCCTATGTATTCAGAATTTTTTTATGTAGAATTAATTTTCTACTTATATAGTATAAGTATTCACAAAAAATCTGTATGTTGCACAGGCGCCCTTAAAAATCTTCGAGACAGTACGAATAATGAGAAAGTGAGGGATTACCACAAAGAATTCTACAGACCAGAAAATTTAACCGTTATTATCACTGGGCAAGTGAAGCATATGGATGTTTTTAAAGCTCTGAAACCCCTGGAGGAAAAGATTGTTTCCAAAGTAAATAACATATTTATAAATGCTCCAGTAACGTATTAGTATAATGAAATATATTCAAGCAAATGAAATATCAGTTTAAGTATTTAATAATTACTCCAGTGAAATAATGATGTAATATTTGTTATTTTTCCAGGGAGAACGAGGTCCGTTCATCCGCCCTTGGCAAAGTGAAGTACCGCCGTTAACCGAAAGCATAGTTCGCGACGTACATTATCCATGCGACGACGAGGACAATGGTTTGGTGTACGTTGGATGGCGTGGACCCTCGGCAGTCACTGAGATTTACGAACTGACAGCATGTTCTCTCCTCCTAAAATATCTCACCGACAATTCCGTCAGTCCAGTTCAAAAGGAATTTGTCGAAATCGTTGATCCTTACGCGAGTAACGTAGCCTACTCGTTGTCGGAAAATTCCGTCTCTATACTCTATCTCATGTTCGGCGGTGTTCCGATCCAGAAGATTCCCTTGATAAAGGATCATTTGGTGAAGATTCTCAAAAGCATTCACGAAAGTGGTATCGATATGAAGAGAATGAAGACAGTAATTAACAGACATCTGCTCGAGACATTAGGAAATCTCGAAAACATGCCGCAAGACGCGGTAGCTTTTATGCTGATAGGTGACGTACTTTACGGTAACACAATGAAAGACGTGAGTGCCATAAATTGGTTCCCTTTATTTCTATTGAACGACTTTTCAAAAATTTTCTTCCACTCAAATTTTTTTCTTCATTTTTGGTCAGAGTAGTTGGAGCAGAGGCTCAATCAAATCGAAGATTTTAAGAGACTGATGGAGGAGCCTGAATCCTATTGGTTGAATATTCTAAAATGTTATCTCATCGACGCACCTGAGGTCGTCATGAACGGTATTCCGAGCTGCGCGAAGCAAAAGGAGCTTACCGAAATCGAGAAGAAACGTGTCGCTAAGCAAATCGAAGGTTTAGGCAAGGAAGGTCTTGAACAGAAAGAACGTGATCTCCAACAAGCCATAACACTGAACGAGGTAAGAACAACGGAATTTATTTGCAACATGGCTAATTTTCTGAATATTCATTTTGTACTTGTTTTTAGGCTCCAATACCGGCCGAGATATTGAGCTCGGTACCGATCCCAGGTACCGACACCATCAATTTTCATCGTATCAAGAGTTACACGACAGAAACGCCCGAACATCATAAACGATTCGACGTTTCGAAATTGCCGCTGTACACGTACCTCGATCACGTCAATACGAACTTTATTTACGTACGTTCACTATTATTTATTACGCTATTTTCAACTGCTGATATGTTACGGTGCCACTAGTTGAAAGTAACGTTCATTTATAATTCCACCGCTGATTTATCTACGAAAAAAGAAATCTAACACGATTTTATTCCGGTAAACATTTCGAACACATTAAAAATCTATCACGCAACACTACTGTAAATCATACCTCGATGTACATCAGCCTTGATGCGCTGTGATATTTAAAAAATTAAGTTAGTGTTAAAATGTCAGATATCCCGACAGTAATATATCGAGAGAGTATCATTTTAGTTATGAATATAAACGCAGATAGACATGTAACGACACGATGACGGTATGGCACGGGCCGACATGTCGACATGTAGTCATGCACGTTCGCATCATGCCAACAAGGTGGGCCTGGTGTGTAATTTCCACCGTGCCGCCAGTCTGTATTTCGGTAGCACGCTTTTCTGAATGGCAAGTGTACGAGTTTGCGATTACGTTGTAATTTTAGATGTTCGTTATATTGGATACATCAGCGATTGACAGAGAAGCGAGACCCTACCTTCCTATTCTCCTGGAAGCTATAACAGAGTCTCCTATCGAAAGGAACAACAAACTCGTTCCATACGAAGAGGTCGTTGCCGAAATTGAGGAGGATACGATAGCTGCGAGTACGGGTATCGGACTTCTCAAAACTTCACGATTTTCCTGCGGTTCTTACAGCCATAGTGCGAATTTAATGCTCCAGGTAATAATGCTAATCACAATGCGATAATATTTTGCGCATAGACTCAGAACTTTGATCTAACGTGTTTATTTATCCGTCTAGCTGGAATTGTCGAAATACGCCAAGGGAATACAGTGGATTCAGGAGCTTCTCTACGATACCAAGTTCACCGTTGATCGGCTGAAAATAATTGGAGCTAAAATGATTAATGACGTTGCACAATTCAAAAAGAAAGGAAACAAGATAACCGGCGATTTAATGAAAGGATTAATATACAACAAGGGTAAATCTTATTTCCCTGCAGTCAATTCAAAGACGTAAAACCATTTCACGTAGTAATGCGATTGACTACCCATTTACAGACAGCAATCATTTCACATCGAGCTTACTGCGACAACACAATTTCCTCACGAAAATGATGGACCGCTTGAACACTGAAGCCGGTCAGAAAGAAGTATTACTCGAAATGGAAGCGGTAAGAGGGATCCTTACCACAACGAAAAACATGGTTCTGTCTATGGCTGTGAACATAGACAAATTAACCGCACAAATTCCCGATGTATATGGCCCGTGGAAGTTGTTGCGAACAGTCGAGAACGAGGAAAAAAATAGGTACGTGAACGACAAATCAGTGAATTTAAACAGAAAGGAAACCGTTATTAATTTACCTTCTTTCATTTATATAGGCTTCGTGTGACGCACGATTGGGAATTGATGAATCGACGAGAGGATATACCGATCCAAGGGTGCGTCATGGGTCTAGGATGCATCGATTCGGCTTTCTTCTCGCAGTGCACAAGTTGTATTACTGATTACGAGGATCCGGATCTGGCGCCGCTGCTAGTTTGTTTGCAATATCTTACACAACTCGAGGTTCGTGAGTGATTAGTGAGTGAATAAAGAGATGAAATGTGATTTTTTACCATTTTTGTTATCCGAAATTTCCGTCGTGAAAATAGGGACCGATGTGGAAGCAAATTCGAGGACAAGGTTTATCGTACGACTTCAATATCTTGTCCAAGCCCAATGAGGGACTCTTGTACTTGACTTTCTACGGAGCGACGAATGTTGTTGGCGCTTACAAGGAAGCCAAAGCTATTGTCGTAAGCGTTTTTACTTAAATGCGTTTCCTCTCGATCCTTCAGTTTGTAAAATGCTGCGTGATTTATTTATTCGCAGGAAAGTCATGTTAACGAGAATAAGTGGGAACGACTTTTGTACGAGTCTGCAAAGTCTTCTCTCATCTTCAAAATTATCGACAAAGAGAAAAGTGTCGGCGATATGGTAGCTCAGTCTCTGCTGTCTTATTTCAAGAACGTCTCGCACGATTACAATCATCAAATGGTGCAGCGAGTTTACGCTGTTTCGATAGATGACTTGAGTCGCGTTGCCACGAAGTATCTCAAGGGTCTTTTCGACCCGAAACAATGTCAAACGACACTCGTCTGCCATCCGATGAAAGCTTCTGAAGTCGGAGAAGCATTTAAACAGTAAGATTCATTTGGTTTATTAAATTTACACAGGTTACCGATTGTTCAGTATCATTTTACGTACAAATAATTTGTGTTTACTTGAAATTTTTTTCTCGACAGATTTAATCACGATTTGAAAGTCTTCACCGCTCTGGAAAAGTGTTACCTGAGCGACTGGTGATTTCAGAAGACGTTCATTTTTGAGTATAAAAAAAACAACGACTGTGTGACTATTCAAGTGTAACACGAACGTCATAACATTTGTATTTTTTCACACTCACTTTTATTTTCTACGAATAATAGAGTATTACCTACACGAATACCTTGTGTGATTTAATCCTTTTGTTATTCATATCCTCATGGTGTCGAGATAAGCTGATATCATCGTTATTTATTGTTGAACATCTCCCACGATATTAGCGACGCCCAATCCGTAAAATCTTTGTTACTCCGAAAACAAAGAATTATTTGCTTCTTTTAGTCGCATCTCGTACTAAGCAAATAATTATTCGTTCAAGAAGTAACGAGGTTGATTAACAGACGGAAAATGTTGAATAATATTATCACTGGATAATTGAAACACTCAAATATTTTTAAAGTTCTGAAATAAATGGGAAAAAAAATTATTTCTGAAGTATGAAGGTTCGCGTTACAACTGCGATATTTCTCATCCCTGAAGAGAGCATTGCGTAATTCATTAGAGTAAAACTATGCGTTGAATGAATCAAATGTTAATCGACGCATCGGTGAGAAAAACATTTTTTTTAAACACGTGGAAAAGGAAAATTATATTTAATATAGCGCCAAACAACTCGTATGTAACGCGACATTGTCATTGATTTTTGCTGCATGTACAATTAGTCGAGGTCAATGGAAAAGCGATCGATTTTAAAGTCGGTCGTATCGGTACGATCGTTACCGACCAAGCCCGATGTAACACATTCAATAATGCAACAATGCATTAATTTTCTTATATAATATCGACATATTCTTCGGTAGAGCGCGAAACTCTCAATGAAAAAGTTCTGCAAAAGTTTATAGTTACGATAAACGCTCGTATCTAAATGTACCTAAGTACAACGAGGAGTTGTACTTCACCCTTAAAACCGGATAAACTACCATTTTTCTTAAATCCTAAGTACAATTCATTTTTTAAAAACAATAGTCCCATTCCCATTAACACCTCAGTAACTTTGTATGCATAACTTGTTTCTAGGATGGCTTATTGAGTCTCCAGTGTTTTTTCTTACGTATGTACTCTCACAGTAGGCTGAGTGGAACATAGTTCTTGTTCGGATAATCTATGAAAAACTTAATAATGGTGAAAAGCCTGATTTTCAACTCATTTGTTCACTAAAGTTTAACGATACTATACTAATTCATAAATATTAATCAATGAATACTGGTATAGATATATTTTTAGCGGAAGTCGAGGGACCACTGATTCACGGTTCTTTTTGTGTCGGTGAGACATGAATAATATTTTTGCATCTTCCGTGTCAAGATAGTAAAAAATATCCTTGGAAACGAGTATCGGATCTCGTGGTAAATAGATGTTTGGCTTTGGGTAAAAAAGCATCGATCGGTGTAGATCATGGCCTCTTTAAAATGACGACTGCCGGTGCCGAGGGATTTCTATCTAGTACCGATTTATCTGGAGCACATATTGTATCCAACTTTAATCGTAAGTGCGATCTGACATTTTTTATGTCAGCTCATCGCGTTTCGAAACTGACCTTTACTCTTTTTTTATAATCGACCATCGATCTTCACTCAAGATCGGTTACCGTGCATGTACGTCTAGCCGTAAAGTCGTCGCAAGCGACAGATTGAGTTTTAATAAATGTATTATTAATATTGATAAAAGGTAAATAAAATATTGGACACTCGGTATATAAAGAAACGTTTGTTAATAAATAAAAATCTTTAAAGTTTCATTGACGCTTTTCTCAATTAACAGAAAAGTATGCGGCGTACTTGACGGAAGTGCATCATGAATTGACACATTATGAATCAATGGATGGCTATTTATCCTGGAAAATGTTGATATCGATCGAACCTTGGAGGTAAATTAGATATGTGCTTCAATATCAATAATATCCTGAAGCCAATGTAATTGACTGTGGTAATAATCAATGGAAATGTAACGTTAGTATATATTGTAAAATATTAGATAATAGAAGAATCGACGCTTGTATTTAAGGTTTACCGATGAATTTGCGTGAAAGTACAAACAATGAAAGAGTGAAGAATTTTCACAAAGAATTCTGCAGACCAGATAGTTTTACTATCGTTACCACAGCGCGAGTGCAGTGCTCGGATATTTTTGAAGCTCTTCGACGTTTGAAGAAAAAATTAATTTCAAAAGTATACAACAGGCTCACATAATGATTTGTTGAAATAATATTATGATTATAATGGTAGTGCAATAAAAAAAACTATCATACAAGTAATTAGTTGCGTCATTTAGTTCCATTTGTAAAGTTAAATGAACGTATGATAAATTTTTGTTATAAAAATTAGATGCAATTCGATTAAATGATTTCGTTTAATTTTGTAGGAAGATCGTGGCCCGTTCAAGCGTCCTTGGCAAGATCCAGTACTAGTTAATCGAAAATGTAGTTCGAGAGGTATATTTTCCATCCACCGATAAAAAAAATGGATTAATCAACGCAGGATGGCGAGGACCATGTGCGGTCAAAGAAATCTACGACTTTACAGGATGCAGACTACCGTTGGAGTATTTTACCAATATTTCCATTAATACGATTCAAAGTGAATTCATTGAAATAAAAAATCTATTCGCGAGTTTCGCACGAGCATTTACGTTTGAAAATTTCGAAACTTTACTGATCATTGCATTACGGGGTGTACTCTAGCAAGTCCAACAACCGGTTGTCTTGTGAAAATGCAATTAACCATCTTGCAACCGAGAGTGCTACTGGTATTTTTTAAAAATTTCACGACCGCCCAAACAACTGCAAGTAAAACGCTTCCTCGCAGTTGTACACGGGTTGCAAATGCACTTTTTTATTTATGGTTCCTTGCACGATTATGCGCCCTGCTAGGGAACCGAACTATATACACTTTCTTGTTTGGGGTACCTTTCGCGGTTTCTTGTCTGTTGAGAACCAACTGCTTTTTCAATAGCAATTGCAGACGCGATTCATTGGGTGATTGCGAAATGTTTGAAAACAACGGGTTGTATTCCTGGTTGCAATGATGGTTGCTTTTACCGCTAGGGTACCAGTGATAAAGATTCCGTTGATACGCGATCTGGTGATGATTCTTAAAGAATTTTACCAAAATGGCATTAATACTGAGAAGACGAAGACTATTATTGACAAAATGGCGCTGAGAAGATACCAAGCCTCTAGGTACGTCTGGAGACTGTTCCAGCAAATGTAGTTTTAGATAATTTTAGATAATCATATCGAACGCACTATACGGCAATACCATCGAAGATGTAGGACACGATCAAACCTAAATACGTTTCTTTTCACTAATATTTTAGTTTTGTATTAATTATTTTAACATTTCTTCCTCTGGAGTGGCTAGAGCAGCGCTTAAATCCAATAAAAATGATGGAAAAACTTGTCGAAGAACCAGAATCCTATTGTCTTAAGATTTTTAAACGTTATATATAGAATCGATCGACCTATGGTACTTGTGAAAGGTATACCGAGCTGCGAGAAGCAAAAAGAGTTAATCGAGATCGAGAAGCATAGCCTATATCGAATTGAGAAACTAGGCAAGAAAAGTGTAAACCAGATAGATATGATCTACAACTAGCTCAACGGAGACTAAACGCGGTATGAACAGTAAAATATCTTTTAAATTCGATCAATATCTTTTATATTATTAATTGTACGTACATTTTTAGATTCCAGCATCTGCCGGGATATTGAAATCGGTACTGATACCAAGTATGGACGGCATTAACTTTCATTATGTAAATAGCTACACTACGGAAACTTTGGAATCGTATTCACTAATTAATGTCACGAAATTACCGCTGTACACCTATCTGGATGATTACGATACGAATTTCATACATGTATAACCTAATCGCTATATTTTTTGAGATATATTCTGCAGGAATAATTGCAAATGTCCCAGATATTTATAAACCAAAGAATAACTTCACTCCTGGTTAAAATGATGCACTGTCTCTCTCTCTCTCTCTCTCTCTCTCTCTCTCTCTCTCTCTCTCTCTCTCTCTCTCTCTCTCTCTCTCTCTCTCTCTTTCTCTATCTATCTCGGCTTCGCTATACGTGGGAGCGAGATAGCAGACTTTTGCCATCGCGAATTTTTCCCCCAGAATTTCTCCTAATTCAGTTAGGATATATTAATATCCTTAGAATAATATATAATTAATATCCCTAGGATATCTTAATATCCTAACTGAATTAAGAGAGTATACAATATCCTACAGTGCAGACACATGGCACTATCATTGCGCATGTTTGAGGCTGTACGTACAATATCTAAAAACAATAATCATTATTATATATTGCTGAAAGAAGCGATCCATTGACAACTGTAATTATTAATCATTTTAGCTCGAATTGTCTAAATATGACAAAGGAGAATAATAGTGAATCAAGGAGCTTCTTTACGACACCAAATTCAGCGTCGATCGGCTAAAGATAATTGGAACTAGAATGATAAATAATATTTCTCTATGTGAAAGAGATAGATATCTGATAACCAGCGAGTTGATTAATGGTTTAAGATACAATAACGGTAAATCTCTTAATTTTCTCTATCATTTTATCAACATGCAAAATTGAGAAATTTCATGCTATTACTTAATCGACTGTCTGTCTCTGTACAGATAGTGATTCTTTCATCTCGAGCTTTCCGGGACTACAATAGTTACCAACAAAGATGATGGAACGGTTAAACACGGAAGCCGGTGAAAATGAAGTTTTGTTCAAAATGGAAGCAGTCAGACGCTGACAGCGAAGTCAGGATTCGTCTGACAATCAACATTGATAAATTTACAGGAGAAGTAGCTGATGGATATGCTCCGTGAAAAATACTGGAAACGCTTCAAACAGAGAATAAAAAAGAGTGATTCGAATACAACGAGAGAATTAATTTAAAAAGTCGACATCCACGTTTTTATTATTTTTGTAGATTTCACGTTACCGACAATTGGGAATTATTGAAACGACGAGAAGATTTATCCATTTAAGAATGCGTCTCGGGGCTTGGCTGTAAAGAGTCGGTTTATTTTTCACAGTGAACGAACTGTATATCAACAGTTAGGAGCATCCGAATGTCCGATCTATTTGTCTCTGTTTGCAATATCTCGCACAAATGGAGGTTTACGTGGATAACTGAATCGTTGCTCTGCTTAAAAACTCTGATGGCTACGAGAAAGATATCTAAAAATCTATAAATCACTATCAACAAACTAGTAGTTGGATTTCTTGATAGTTATTGGAAGTTTATATTGATTTTTTAAATAGTAACAATCGACAGACAATTTTTTTTTCTGCCTACCTCATCTTGTACTCCAAAACCCAGAGTCTCTTGTGGAAACGAATACTCGGACAGGGTCTGCTCTACGGCGTCGGTATGATTACCGTTTCCGAGTGTGAGTTTTTATATTTAGAGTTAAAGCAAGCGTCAAATATTGTTGCCGCCTAAAAGGAAGTCCAGCTCATTGTCGTACGTTGTATTTATACATGAATTACTATTCATAAAGCAATACGATCACCGAATTGGTTCTCAATACCGTGGACTTATTCATTCGTAGGAAAGTCACCTCAGCGAAAATAAATGAGATTGTCTTCTGTACGAGTCTTCAAAACCGTCGCTAACTTTTAGAATAATCAACGACGAGAGCATTGTCCGTGATTTTGTCGGTCGTACATATGTTACAAATTGTAAGAAGGTTTCGCACGATTACAGTCATCGACTTGTACAACGGATTTATACAGTTTCGATAGATTACTTGAATCGCGTCGCAACGAAGTATCCGAAGGATTTATTTCACCCCGTGCAATGCACAACGACCGTGGTTTCTAATTATATAAAAGCTAATGGAATTACGGCGGCTTTTTAAACTGTAAGTTCATTTCATTTCTCCAATTTTATATAAATAAAAACAATTACCATTTCGTACTGCTTGTCATCTATGTTATTTTATGCGTACTTTATATTTTCCTCTACAGCTTAAATCACGATTTGCAAGTATTCTTCTCGCTGGAGGAGAGCTACCTCAAAGACTGGTGATTCTCGAAGCTTGAAAAATGAGGATTGCGCGACAATCGGAGTATCATATAAAGTCACATTTGAGTATTTTTCCACACACATATACACACGCACGCGCTCACACACACACACACACACACACGCGCGTATCTACTACGAAAACTTGTTGTAACTACTGCTTGTTATCCAAGTCAATAGCCTGTGTAATTTAATTTCTATATTTCACTGTACCTTCCTGATCTTGGCAGTATCTTTACGTAACTTAAAACCTCAACTAAGAAATAATCTTGACAGTAAATTACGAAATACGCAGAAAAGCGACATTAGAGTAACGACCGGGAAATGCTGGAAAAAAAAAAAAAAAAAAAAAACATTTGCCTGACGTGGGAACATGTCTCGTGCAACTGACAGGGATTATTCGATTTAAATTATTAAATGAAATTAAACCTAACGTGAAATTTTTTAAACGCTAATCGACAAACTTACCAATATTTACAAAAAAAATTCATGGCTAGACATTTCGGTGATTCAATGCAGAACTACAACTCAGAACTCGTGAAATGTCCGTAACATATCCGTTTTGATATATTTTTACGAAAGCTTGACATTGTAATATATAGCTTCGTAAGATAACCCTTGCAGATAAAAAAAACTATTGAAACCGCCAAAATAACATCGATGGCAAATAGTTATTGTTAGTTTTTCATAGTCATCACTAATAGTTACTACAAGTAACTAACGATTCTTAATACTATTTTAGCGGTTTCTATCATTTTTATATGTGAGAGAAGATCGTAGGTTGCAGGTTATTGAATTATTTTAACGAGTCTATCGTAAGAATGCTGTAATGTATGTGTACTACAAGGTATAGAAGAGCTCAAGCTAACCCGAACGAAGATTCATGAAGAGATCGAGGCCGAAGAAGAGGAGAAAAATGTGCTACAAAGAGAAATTGAAAGGATGTCCTACAAGATCAACCAGTTGAGTGAGGGTCTCGGAAAAAAAACGGCAATACGGAATGATTACGATCGAACGATACAGGAGGCAGAATCAGCTTGTACGAAGGTCAGTTAATACAAATTGTACAGATCAATGTGCGATTCAAGCGACTCTTGAACGGACAACATTTAATTTATCCAACGTTACTAAAGATCCTAGAGAGCTCACAGCTTTTGCTCAACATGGTCAAGAGAGAAGCTGCCGATCTTATCGACACTCTGCAATCTACTGAAAGAACTGAAACTGCTTGAATGTACAATGGAAACAAGAACAAAGTTTCAATGACTACGCCAACGCATTATTGAATAACGATTTTTGTTGCTATTATTAGAAAATTTGTATGAGTTGTTTAGCAATGAAACATTCGAAATAGCAAATGCGAGTACCTCACTAATATTTTCCACGAGAAATACCAACGGTTTTGCTGGTATGAAAATTGAAAAATTTACAACTCAGTGCGTGCGTTCAACTGGCCGAGTTGTTGGCCCTGATGTACGTTCCACAGGTGCGGAGATCGTATTGCACTCCTGGCCTGTTTCGTACTACGGCAATTTCAAGGCACACTCTTCTACGAACGGTGTCGATAATCGTTGATATATATAGCACACATACGCAAGTCCAATGAGTGTGTACGACGCGGTCAATTAATTTTCCAGTCACGTACGCGCTCCAACAGCGATATACAAACGTCAGACTTTTTCTCTTGTACTATCTACGGACTCGACTCAAAACCTCGTCTCATCTCGTTGCTGGATGCTGTTTGACCGTAATGTACAGACAGACATGAAGCAGCTTACCTGCACTCTATGTACTGGCAATATGTGAAAGGTAGATAGGTAAAAAGTATATAGGTAGCCACATGAAAGTATACCCAGAGCACGAAGAAAAATGCTCGACGAAATGAGCATAACCGCATCGGTGATTATACGGCTTGTATACTTTTCCCCCCAATTTTTACTACATCCTTGGTAGTAATTACTGAAAGGTAGCCTTAATAATTATTTACACATGATTTAACGAGTTATTTTTACTTGAATTTATCTAACTGTTAAATTGTCGAAAAAAATGTTCACGTTGCAGTATATTTGACTCTAGCTCACCTTAATTTATTTTCAAATTCTACATTTGCATTAGGAGTTTATGCGTGTCGTACATTATCTTAGTATTATCTTATTTAACTTGATAATTACACATTTTACTTGATAATTTACATGATACAGTGATCATTACAAGAATTGCTTGTTTATACATTTATTACGAATTAGATTGTTTTGCTGAAATTTATACTTTAATATCCAAATTATTATGTAAATAATATAATAAATTATGCGAATCATTCGACTGACATTGATTTAGCTCTTTGTACATGTATTTCTCTTCTGTGCCAGACTAAAACCATCTGTCAATAGGCAACGGATTAACGATTCTTCTCCGTTGGTAATGTATTCACAGTGTGGGAGTGACAATTTCAAGAAGCGTCCAAGTTATATTATTATTACACTCTTTGAGTTGCGGCAACGTTTCGCCTTGACCCATCCGATCTACCGACTACCAACTTAGTGTACTCAATATGGTTTACACATTAGTGTTGGTACACTACGCGTGTATTGACTAAATATCTGCAATTATTTCAGTCTACATTGTTATTTGCATTTCAAGTTATAGATCCGAAAAAAGTTGGTAATACCCGTAATTTTTTTTTTTTTTTCGCCAATTATAATTTTTTCTATGTCGCGACCAAGAGCTTCCTCCTGTTGCGTTATTCTTAAACGCGTGACGTTTATCCTGTACGCGTTTAAAACCGTGAACGTTTGTTTATTCCGCATCTCATGAATGAATTTTCATGAATATCCAAGACTTCTGACCTCCCAATTTAATTGTCGCGTATTCGTGAGCTCCGCGAGACGTTCATACAATCGTACGAGCCACGGGATGACTCGAATTTTTCTCAAATTTGTGGGTTGAGATATATTTTAAACATTAACACGCAGAAATGAAAAATCTCAATGGAATTGACCGCGCGAAAAATAACGCGTGTCCAACGATGTAACCACTCTATGTCCCACTCTATTATTAAACCTATAACAATCTAATTTTCGGATATAGAGCAATGAGTAACGCTATATCATAGAAATTTGAACGAGCGATGAGTCTGTTCGGAATGACTGCTCGACTAGACGACTAATCCCGTTAATGCACTTAACAGTACGTAACGAAGCTGTGCGCTAGAGTCCTGGAGAAAATTACATTCTAGATAATGGTCACAACTTCTCGTGCGTACTCGTGCCATACGTTCAGGAGAAGAGCGGATATACGTTTTCTAATCTTGTTTCCTTGCTGTAACCGCGCGAGTATAGCGTGCACATATGCAGTTAAGCTAGCTTGAGCTACGAGCATCTATCTTTTTATATTTATTGTACTTATTGCACATATTTTTCTCATTGCAAAAAGAATCCGTTGTCTTTGCTATTTATTGCTTTGATCCTTGCATCATTTCATTCGATACAGCCTCATCCGACTGATCTACGACTCGTTTTTTTTTTTTCAAATTAAAATCACTGATTGGTCAAATCAAACTGCATTTTTTTTTCTTTACCTTCGATACCGGCTGTCTGGTGATGTTTTAAACGAGGGTTACGAAAATATATGTGAACGGTAAATAATTGAATATATGGCATGCGAAAAATTCAGAGAGGGAGCTACGGAAAGAGAGAGAGAGAGGAAGTTAAGTCGGTGAGTCGAGGTGGCTGAAGCAAGTGGCCGACTCGCTGCCGCAAACGTTACGTGTTTTAGTCCCGAGCGAGACCCTTTCCTGGCAGTACGCTGATGGTTGTTCGCGCGTCGTCGCGATCTTTTATTATATTATTCATCAATTATTCTTTCGATAACTCATAGTGTAACAGTGCTTATATAAATATAATATCACGTTAATTTTTATCATTAAAGGATCAAGGCGTTTAGTAAATTCTTTATAATTGACTATCGTTCTGCAAGGTTCAACTTCACTCCTCGTTACAACGCTGCCGTCATCTCTGAATTTATGATGGCAATCACCATGTGTTGAATGATTTTTTATCATTGCTCTGCTTTAAATTTTTTTTTTAAGTTTAAATAATACTGTTGGTCTCATCATTGATTTAATAATGTCGAACGCTATAGCCAAAGGAGGCTCCAATAACATCACCAATGGAAATGGTCTACCGGATAAAGTAGCTATCGTTAAAGATCGGGTAAGTGAATATATAGTGTCCTACTTCACATTCTATTGACAGTAGAGCTATCGAATGTTATTAAAACATTTAGCGGCAATTGTTCAAAGTGCTCTCACGATGCGACAGTAAAATAATTCTATGCGGACACGAATATTCAATTATTCCTTGAAAATATTGAGCGCATGTTGGAAAAACGAGGCAGAGTAGATATTTGTGCATTTGTTCGATTGTAGCACACGGTGAAAGCGTCCGTCAAGATTAGATCTCAAATTGCTCAGGTGCATTTACCGAGCCATGCACTTGTGCTCTATTCCTCACTATTGGGTCCCCGTATGATCGAGCGTTGAGTTAGTTGGTCAGTAGGTCGATGACATGCCTCTATTTGTTTCCGTTCATTCTCTTTTATTCCTTCATTTCCCACCGTTAATTAATCATTACCGGCATGCGATCGAACATCAATCCTCGCATCAAAATTCACACGGATTTACGTGATGCGATACTCAGTCGGTAAACCGACCGAGCCGTCATAAGTGTGAGAAAGCAGCGACTTTGGTTAACATGGTGGAATGATAAAAAAAGGACAGAAACGCGTATCGTCTTAAGACGATGCAAAAGAGAATCATTCGGTAACAAAAACTGTAATCGTTTTTTTTTTTTTAAAGGGGTTTAATATTTAGGAGCAAACGCAAAATGTTAGCAACTTTATCTATCAGTTGCACAGACGCTAATAATTTGCGTTTCCCCAGAAAGATTTAGTAACAGTAATGGATTGCAGTTCTTGATACCAAATGGCCATGGGATAGGTGAGAGGAGGAGGGGGGTACGCAGTCTTAAGATGCATCGTCAAAACTTTTAATACGTTTTTCTCAAATCCAGATTTTTGGAAAATCGTCGGAATCGTGGGTCTGAAAAAAAAATGTTAGAAATCATTATAACTTTGTCTTTCTTGCGCTTGCGAATCCTCGGATGATATATCACGTGACTTAGCCTCCCATTAACGGGAGGCTCAACATCGACGGTGACCACACGAGTGCGTAAGGCAACGCCATACAAATTGCGTGAGTGCGAAAGAAAGAATGTTGAGCGTTATCCTAACGGTGTACGGTATACTCGTTCACAGAGAAAAAAAATAAATGAACATTGGAAATAATTAATTGAAATGAAAATTGGAATAGTATTGAAACATACAGTCAGCCAAAAAATCCAGATATTGTGTTCGTTATATTGTTTTGACCATTAAACTGATAAATAAGATGAAAAATTTGGGAATTGGCATGAAGAATTTCATTTGTGGAAGACACGATTAAATCATCAACCAGTTTTCTCGTCAGGTATAACCAGATTTTGGGTTTTATCTATAGAATAATTAATTGATGATCTAATCGGTTCTGACGTAATAACAACGGAATTCATTATTCCAGTCCTCAAACTTTTTATCACATTTATATGATGATTTTTAGTTGATTTGTTCTTTGCGATATTCTACTCCGGTTAAGTGGAGGTTTTGTTTGTAAGAATCAAAGCATTTAGCTGATATAATAACTTTTAACATAATTTTGGTGTTTAGAGTATTATATACCTCGTTAAGTATGGATTTTTTTTTATTATGCGTCCAAGACGATATAAAAGAAACTCAGTCGGTAACAAATACATTAATCCATTTTTATTGAATATTTAAGAACAAACCCGAATCGTTAGCGTCTCTATCTATAAGATTCACAGATGCTTATAATTTGCGTTTGTCCCGAGACAGAGCTAAACATTTATTGGCGTCTGTTAATCTTATAGATCTTATAGATAGAGACGTTAACAAACGCAAATTATTAGCGTCTGTAAATGTTATAGATAGAGACGCTAACAATTCGCGTTTATCCGGAGACAAAACTAACAATTTCGAATACTTTTTTCCGACTTCCTCCAATTCCGACTTCCCTCCAAAAATCTGGGTTTGAGAAAAATATGATAAAAGTTTTGACGATGCACCTTCAGATGACTCAATATACCCCTCACCCCTCGACCCCCTCTCTCTCTAGCTTCCTTCTCTCTTCAGCTGCATGGCAGCTTCGACGGCGGTCCAGAAATTGTGACTTTATAATTTTCACGTGTCGGACATAATGTTATTTTAAGTCCTTTTGTATAATACTATCTTATGTATGGAACTCGCTTAGTTATAGTGCGAGAGCGTGGGATACCTTCATGGGCTTTAGGCGAGTGGTAAGCGATGTAATCTTGAGTGAGATGCGTTGGCAGATGGATACTTTGGAATCCGGATCTTAGAATAATGCTAGTTTTAGTCAGAGGTTAAGGATTACTTGTGTATAGTGCAATTTAAATGTATTTAAATGCTAGTTTTAGTCAGAGGTTAAGGATTACTTGTGTATAGTGCAATTTAAATGTATTTAAATGATAATCTGTATCGGGAAGGTACTCTTGGGGATCTTTGCTCCAGAGCACGGAAGAAACATCAGTTGTCTGATAACAAGAACCGCAAACCATTACAGTTGCTAAATCTTTCGGGGGGGGGGGGGGGGGGGCAAATCATTAGAATCTGTGCAGCTCATAGATAAAGATGCTGACACTTCGCGTTTGCTCCTAAATGATCAACACCCTTAAAAAAAATGGATGACAGTTTTTGTTACCAAATGGGTATGGAATGTTCGGAGGGAGTGTGCATCATATCGTCGTAAGTATTCAAATTAATAAAAAACTTTATTTGAACTTTCAATGAAAAAACTACGTTAATAAATCTGCGTTTTGAATTAAACATGAGAACTGAACGACAACTGATTCGTGGAAAAAGTTTATTTTAATCATTCGCGCAAATATAATAAAAATTGGTGACGGAATAGAGCAAGTTTGTTAACTTAATGAGGATCTGTTGGTATAATCTATTAAAATGAATATTAAATAAATGTCATTTTTTGTAATAACAATTCATTGTTATTACAAACGTCGATTCGCGTTGATACGCGAATCGACGTTAATAAAGCTACATTAGCGTTTGAAAAATTGTCTTAAAAAATAAGAAAAATGTTGATCTGTCGCTTATCAACAGCGGGAAGCTCTCTGTACAGACTGAAGGGATATCCTAAAGTGGGTTGCATCGCGACGAGCTTCCCGGACCATCCGTGGGCTGGCGGCATGAATGCGATATTGATTGACCACTTGTATCAGTCAAAGAGTATAGTACAACGAGGGTGCGGATCGAGCGCGTCGCCATCATGACAGCGTGGAGTGAATAACAGAGACGCGAAAAATATGTTAGATAATTACCGCGAGCATGTACAAGCGATCGAAAGCTTATAGTTTGCAGTTTGCAATATAGCCGTGTCAGTTGTATACCATTATTTATTGTGCCGCGTTTTATACGATTTATCCTTAAGAGTAGTGAACACACACACACAGTCCCACGTTAAGTTCACCTCCTTCCTTGGGTTGCCAATCTCTTTTTTTAAAATCCTGAAGTATATTTTTTACTCGAATATTGGGGAACAACATGTTGAATAATTAATTAAGTCGGCTACGGCTGCGTTATCACCACGGGGCTCAAACGAATTGCACGGAAATGCATCTTGTTAGCGTTCGAGGCTGCGCGGCGTGTTATTCCGCTTGACGCGGTAAGTATATTTCTCTGTCGTTGTTGATCACACACGAGAAAATATAATCGAGAACTAGTTATAGGATAATAGAAGAAAAATACAGAACTACAAAACTTATCGTCTAATTACAATTTAATAATTATAATTTACATAGCACGTCAGTGTAACCATCGTTAGCTCCGATTAATATCTTCATTAAAAATGAAAACATTGCTCAGAACTAGTTATAGAATAATAGAAGAAAATTACAAAACTATAAAAATTGTCGTCTTATTACAATTTAACAATTATAATTTACATTACGCGTCACTGTAACGGCTGTTAGCTTAGATTAGTATCTTCATTAAAAATTAAATAACCAGCCGTCTCTAAATGACGCAAAGTAATAAAAAAAAGCCATTTGCACATTTCTGTATGCGTAGTTCAATACATTGACTGTTACCGATGATTATAAATGTATGGTGATCGAGTTATTACTAGATAAATTATCATTCATAAAGATACATCACAAAAATAAATCGTAAATATCTCGAGAAAGATTTGCATCGGACACTCGATGGCTCGAGTCAAAAATATAATCGTTCCACCTTATTCGTGTTTAGTTGCAATTGAAAATTACCGACTTTAACTACAGAGATTTTATCACAGGATTAACTTGCAATACACGAAAAGCAACGGTTATACCGTTTGTGCTTTCTCCTCGTGGAGTTAGCGTCCGGACGTCAGATTTTTCACGCATGCGAGCTGCTAACGTTGAATGCTAATATCTCTCCATCTCTGTCACAGAGGCTGTTGACCTACTCCCTCAAGCTTCTCTTACGATAGTGCGTAATACACGGAAACGCGATGGACGCTATTTGATTCGATATCTACATTGACGACTACCGTTACATCGAATAAATGTTCTCAAAAAAATGTTTATTGTGAATTAACGGACTTCAACTTGTTACCAAAGTACAAATCAACAAATTGTAGATAATAATTATAAATACACGATACAAATGACATTTTATATCGTACCGGAAGCATAGAATTTTCTGATTGTATTTCAATTATTTAAAAAATAAAGAAAAACATCATTTTATCTTCTTGGGGTCGATAACACCCATGAAAAAATACATATGGTGAATACCTATGTATAAGATAAAATGATTTGTTATCAATGAATCTGCACATTTCTAACTCTACTAACAATTCCTCTACAACAACAAAAAAATTACAATTTAAGTTTGAAAAACATCTTTAGCATATCAAGGTTATGCGACATACCGCAGTCGGTATTAAAAATAGTTTATCTATTTTATCCAAGGATGGGAGTTTCTGGACGGAAGCAAATTATACATTTCTTCGTTCATTCGTTAATTACATTAACGCAATTTGCTTTTGTCTAGAAACATCTTGCACACTTGAAAAATCTGGTAAACTGTTTTTTTATACCGACTGAGTTCAGAATTTACGAAGGAGATAGTGTGTGTCATATCGCCTTAAGGCGAAGCAAAATCTCTTTACTCCACCCATGAGTGTGAAAGAGATAGGTTAGTATGGCGCTTACGGCGGAGTAAAAGAGAAGCGACACATCTGTTTAAATACGGAGGTTTCGCTTCGCTTTCAGACTCTACTATATCCTCTGATGATAAAAGAGCTTTTCTGTGGGAGATCTATATGATTTACATTCTCGTCAGAATTAAAACGTAGCAAATTGTTTTTTTTTCGTAGATAAATATCTCTTAACGGGCGATGTATCATTGACCCATTCAGTACATCAACGCCTTATATACTTATATACAGTAAATATGTTTATAGTATTGTCTACTGATATACCGAGTGCACGCCGTATCCAGTTTTTTGGATAAGAGCAAGTACGTCAAGTGTACACGATGAATAGAAGCATTTATAGTTCTACCATTATTTATTTACGAATAAATTACTCTTATATTAAAACGTGCACCAGTTTTAACAGTGTAAAACTTTATTAATCACCCGATATGTAAAATATTCGTAATATCCGTGTGTGACGAGCGCCATTTTCGATATGCGCGATCTGCTACCTATGGCGTGACGTTTAAAAATTCCGAATCGTGCAATATGAGCAACCAAGAACTTCGATATATGGCAAATGCTTGTGGAATAAGTTAATAATTAATATTTGTATATATTTGTTTTTGATAATGCGCGATGTATTGGAAGTTTGTTCTAACTCGGGTTTTTAAATCCTAGTTTTCTCGAGAATATGGACAAATGCCAGAATAGCCAGAAGCAGGAGGACAGAGAAACAGGGGGAGGGAGGCTTGGGGGCTTGGGGAAAACACAGAGAAAGAAGTCCAGGATAAATTACGAGCATTTATACGAGAGTCATTCCAGATGACCTAGTTATAAACCACACGTGCAGGAATTTTAAGTAAAACCACATGCGCTAGTCGCACACATCGGGACTAAAGTTTAAAAATTATAATTTAATACTATTCAAACTGAAACTGAATGTCATTCACATTTTTTAATTTCACTTTTGTCAAAACAATAAGACATTTTTCAAGAGCGTACGTTAAGGATTATCATAAAACCGCACTCGAGAAATCCACTGGCCATATACGCTGACTACAACCGCGACGAACAAATTTTTTATTTAAGGGCCTTTCTACTTTATGAACGAAAAAAACCAACCGCCGTGCTGCTTCCAGGCTATTGTCATTAGCTGACTGAGCCTCTCGATCACTCGCTCGAAGCTCGCTTCACTTTCATTACCCTCTCTTATCGCCACTTTCAAGTATCAGTAATATAAAACCAGATAATGATTCAAAATTCGAGTTTTTCGATTCGTAGCTTCAAACGACTGTTTAATAGAAATTATACCGAGACTAACGACAGACGAAGAAATCAGTATTTCTTTACCATCGGTTGTATTATTTTCGGACACGTCCTGTAAAGTTTTAGTTAATGTTAATCGGTAGATGTGAATTTTTGTATTGGTTTGTATTTTTCAATGATTGTATTGGTCTTATTATTCAAGTATTTTGTACGTTTGAAAACATCTCGATATCGTTTATTCGAAAGCTAAAGAAACGGAGTTGAAATATTCCGTTCAATTCCCGACTCTCAGGCTCAAAAAATGTGCGATTCTTCAAAATCATTTCGCACCGGAATTTGTAAGTTGCAACCTGGCAAATTTGGCTTTTCGGTCAATTTTGTAATCATCGCCCATATTCGTTAAATGAAATGTGAAATAACTAAATGCATCCATACGCCATCTATCTCATTCTCTTTTTTCTGTTAAGAAATATGTAATTAAAAACCCGTTAACTGGATAAACATCCATTGGTAGCACAATAAATGTCCGATGTATAGCTTCAACTCATGATATTTTCGGTTAGCTACATTTGATATATTTGTCGCTCGAGAACAAGAGAGACAGACACTCCCTTCAATCCTATCTCTCTGTTTCTTTTGCTCTCGTTCGATAGTACACCGAGTGTAGCTCGGTGTAGCGAATTGAAAAGGTTTTTATTGCGGAGGTTCACGGGTTTTGAACTTAATTGTATTTGAAAAAACGAAAAGAACTTAGAGAAATCTAAAGAACCCAAAGAGGCTAAAAGATTCAAAGAGAACCTAAAGAATCTAAATAAACTAATAGAGCTGTATTCATTTTTTTTTGCCATATGCCATATTCACCTGCAAATCTGTTGAAAGAAAAATTATGTTTCGTAAGACTGTTTTAAGCTGTTATGCTAAAGTATCGTTTGATCCTTCTTTCACGATACGTAATTTACAAGGACGAACGATTTTTTAGAGAAGAGAACAGGTTACGGAATATACCTGACGAAAAATCGTACAAACATTCCAGCGACTTTGAGCTTGAATTCAAACAGTATTGACCAACGTCTAAAGTCTAACACCGATAATAATCATAACTATACTTTGAATGCGAAGACGTGATGCATAGGATTGAGTATTGTATACCGGAATAACATCATTTTGATTTTTGAAAAAGTTCAAGGGTATCGAACTTATTTATATTTGGTTCTTACACTAGTGACCAGTGTAATCTATCGTACGAGAACAAAAGAGACAGACTTTACTCCGTCTAGCTCTCTGTTTCTCTTGCTCTCGTTCGATAGATACATCGACGACGAGCACAGAAATACAGACGCGCAGTTTTCGATAAGAACCGAAGCATAAATTTATGACCAAAGACATATCGGCGCGTAACAATTTATAGTTTATTCAGCAGTAGCTTTTAGTTATATGTATACTACAAAATTTGGTTACGCAAAGAATAAGCAAGTAAATAACCGTTGAAAAATTCCATCCGCACCACAATGATTCGTGTACTTGAAATAAATAATTTGTTTACCGTGTGTTATCGTTACGCAACACTTGGTCGCTCGGTGTGCTGAATAGGTAAACTCAAACAAATCGAAGCATGCATCGAATACTAATCGAGTGTATTCACGAACCGAAAACGCTATAAAAATAGAAGTTTGGACCGATAAAGAAGCAGAAGAACAAGCTTATACGATGGTACGAAAATAAATTCGAGTAAGCGACGACGAGAACAAAAATATGTACAAACAGCAAATTATGCTTCGGGTAAGACTCTAAGCATAGTTTTATGACCAGAAAGATATTGGCGTGTAGCAATTTATAGCTTATTGCGCCATAATTTTTAGTTATGTGTATATTCAAAAAATTTAATACGCAAAGAATAAGCACGAGAATAACCGTTGAAAAATTCTTGGTCGGAATTCGAGGATAAAGTACTTGAGGATGCGGTGACAAACAGCGGAGAACAATAGCATTTAGACAATCAAATGTATTTGCTGGTAGTCTCACGTGGAGATTAAATAGGAAAAAATATGAAGTTGACTGGGAGAAAAAAGAGGCAAGATTTCGGCGATGGAAAAGAAGGGAATCAACAGGCAGAGTGGAACCACTACGAAACAAGTGAAAGTGTGAAAAAGAAGAAATTACCGAAAGACTAGGATAGAATAGGATACCTGGGAAAGTGGGAAAGGTTGTGATAGTTTGGAAAGTGAGTGAGGTTTTCGTACTGAACATGAACAAAACAAAAGTTTGGGAATTAGAAAAAAAGACTAAAACTAAAGACAAAAAAAGTTTAAATATCGCGGAAACTTAAAGAAACTTCATAACTCAATACTGAAAACCGATAAACAAACAGACTTAAAAATTTGGAAAGTGAGAAACATTGAAACTACAATATCAGAAATTGGAAAAAAAAAAGTATTGGAAATTTTGAAATTAGTGAAAATGTTTAAAAAGGTAGAAAATTTTTAAGATAAAAATTGCACAAAAACTTTGGTTCTACGAGAAAAGTTGCAAATTTCATAATGAGAAATTGGAAAGACGCCTAAAACTAAGCTAGGAATAAAAAAATTGTTTAAATAGAAAGAAAGCTAATAAATGCTAAACGCATGAAAAAGTGGTTCGTTTAAAAAAACATTAATTTTTGAAGTACGGAATGCTTTACAAGAGACAAACTCGTGTAGGAAAATTGTACGGAATTGTAAATCGTAAATTGTTAGGAAGAATTCCATAAATGTCTATGGAAATTATATAGAATATGCAATGGGATGCCCCATAGGACCAATAGGAATTATCAATGGGCAGTAGGACAACTCTATTCCGAATAACTCTGTGGTTAAGTAAACTCTGTTTGTAAAAACAAGAACAAAAATAAGAATAGAGATATTTCAGAATAGAGATGTCTCGGAATAGAGATTTTCACCTTAGATTTATTAAAGAACAGAGAAATAAAGAATAGAGTTGTTCTACCGCCCATCAATGGGTTTGAAAGAATGGTATACGTCATGTTTACATATGGAACACTGGTAACTATGTGAGACGCATATTGTTATTATGTGAAAATTATTTGGGAAATAAATGTAAAAGGTGTTCCACCTTTCCATTTTCATCAGGCTAATGCCCTGGAATAAGTCTAATCTAGTTACTTTACTTTTATTATACTTTACTTTAAATATACCGATTATATATACATGATTCGCGAAACATTTTTATAAAAGCTGTTTGTGAGTCATTCTCGCGAACCGATGACAGTCAGCTATTTTCACTTTTCACGCTGGTATACATAGCGAAGACAGTAATTTATTTTATCAATTTATATAGATATAGCGTCTATATCCGGTCAGTAGGATCGATATTTTGGGGAAACACAACTCAGGGTGTGAGATTCGTGATCGCGATTCTAAGCGCGGGAATGGGAGATCTTATTCAAATTCCGCATTCGCCAATCATTATAAATATCGTATCTAATTGCTTGAAGGGATTGAATAAAAATTTATTAAGCAATCAGATTCAACAATTTTTTAACAAAGGAACTGTGAAAAATTGTGTCACGACCTGGGTTTCAACCGAGAACACCCAGAATGACAGCCTGGTGCGTTACCAATTACGCAACCGTGGCTCTATTTATTATATTTTATATCAGGGGGGCTTGACCCCCCTGAACGCTTCGCGCACCAACCGCCCTGAGTGAACCCGGGTTTCACCCCCTTGCGCTCTCCCTGACCTCTCCTTAACTCCTGTCTGATCCCTCTCCTGACCTAAATTATGACCTCACCCACCTCTCGATTTTCCTACACAGCGGCGATGGCAGCGGTGGTGGTGAAAAAGGTTAGTGCATGACATATTTCTCTTACACTTGATCGACGGAATCTTCTTATTTTGAGACTCGACGATAAATTATTTCCAATTAACCAATTGTTTATTCGATTTTTATTATTTTTTAAAACATTTCAAGTATATGCCAAAAGATAAATATTGAACATTTTTATTGATACGTGAAATATATATAAAAAAATATTTTTTGGAAATAATTTATCTAATATAAAAAAAAAAAAGATTCCGTCAATCAAGTGTAAGAGAAATATACCATGCAATAATATTTTTCTACGAGGGAATACATATCTTAAAAAGGTGCAGCAGGAAAAGGATACTCGTGTAATGTTGGAGTATAACAAAAAAAAACGTTAACGCTCTTTATCGTTCCCACGAGATATCCAATAAATGGCAATTAATCGTCATCGTCGGCGACCTTTGTTCGCGACGATGGATAATAATTATGAGGAATGTTCTTAAGGAAACACGCGACGGCACTTATCACGAATAAGACGGAGCACTATTTTACTAATCTTGTTTTCTCATAGGGGAAGCTTTTTCTTTCATGAAAACAATTTTTTATCGAGGTATTCATGTCAAGATACTTAAAATGATAATTTTTTATTTAATAAATTTTCAAGAATCGCGCATAATCTATTTTCAGATCACAACGACCTTGTTAACTAACACCGATGGATCTTGATTTTTTCTTTACTATTATATCGTTTCGTGCTTTAAAATAAATATTCAAGTAGTTCAATTCGTTTTGCATCTCCATAATAAGCAGATTTTCAAAGCAGCAACGTCCTAGTGAAAGAAGTGAATAAATTTTCTAATACTGTTTGCACATACCAAGATTTATTTATTGCATTGCACTAGAATCTGTAATGAGGTTTGGATTTTATGGGATATTGAACTCAGTGTCCGCTCAACATATCCCGATATTTATACTCTTAAAGACCTTGTTACCGAATACCGATGTATCTTGAATTTTTATTTACTATTATATGGTTTCATGCTTAAAAATAAATATTCGCATAGTTGAATTTGTTTCGCATCTCCATAATAAGCAGGCTCCAAAAGTAACAACGTTCTAGTGAAAGAAATAACCAACTTTCCTGTTACTGACTGCACGTACCGAGATTTATTTATTGCATTGTACTAGAATTTTTAATGAGTTTTGAATTTTATGGGATGTTAAACTCAGTGTCCGCTCAACATATCCCGATATTTGTACTCAAAGACCTTGTTAACGAACACCAACGGATCTTGAATTTTTCTTAACGATTATATCCCTACATGCTTCAAAATAAATATTCAAATAGTTAAATTCTTTTCGAATCTCCATAATAAGCATGCTTCCAAAGTAACAACGTCCTAGTGTAAGAAGTAATTAACTTTTCTAATACCGATAGCACATACCGAGATTTATTAGACTTATATTACCAATGTTGACTACTTTCAGATAATGCTCGCTTTATTATTAGCGCAACAAAATAAATCAAGTATCGATATATAAAGTATTTGTTTTGAGGAAGAAGAGATGCATATGCAGTGTGCGGTTACTGCGGATACCCAACTACGCACGTCCGTTTCAGTGCACGAACAGCACGTCGATACCTCTTCGACATACGATTTACTTGACTTAATAACAGAACACGATGATTATATTCTTATATTAACTTTTACGGAAAATTACACGTGTGCACAAGGTTCCTTACTTCTCACTGAAGGAAAAAAGCTATAGCTAGTTAACTAAGCTATACTGGATTAGAAATACGTTAAAACTATTTCGATAACGCATAATCGACATTTTTCATACTCATCGCAAGGCGAGGCGAAACCTCCATGAGTACGAAATAAATAGAACTAGTATGGCGTTCAAGGCGGATTAAAAGAGAAGATGGGGAAAGATGCTGTCACAATTGTTATATTTGTAATGTTATTAATGGAATGCTTATCAAATTTTAATATTTTGCGGCGACTGGGACGCGTCGCGGACTTGTGCGGCCACTGATTCATTTATCTGAATAACGATCAGGGAGACTTGGTAATAAATTTAGTAAACATTGATAGAAGCGTTGGAATTTTATAGCAGATTTAATTTTTGTATTCATGTTTGCCGAGACTCGTAAACCCGTAAATGACTCGAAAAGTTGATCTAAAATTTGTCACTCCTGTAACACGATAATTTCTCGTTATTAGCTATAATTGTTAGTTATAATATATTTAAGCAATGAGATTTTAGAGTATTTTGCATTTGTTAAATTTCTTTACTTATGAAATAAAGCTCTAAGTTTCTACAGTTTTTTAAAATAAAAATCCAAAGTAAAACCTTGCAAATCGCTTCCACATTGTTATCCAACATCCACAAAGTTTTCTCTATGTATAAACCAAAGTTGATCAATTTACTGATCAATGTTTAAGGAATATAGAGATAACTCAAAAGATAATGCAAAATGTATGCAGACATTCATATTTTTAAACCTTTTGAATTAAAAAAAAAGTATACAGAGTAAAACTTTGCACGTTGCTTTCTCATTTCTTTGGTACATCGTCAATTTTCAGACCGATTAGTCTAACAAGGAATTACTCGTTTGATAAAAATAATAAATAGCTCGATCTTTCAAAAGTAGCAACGATTTTTTCATCATTGATATACTTAACCGGATTAAGATGCTTGGATATTTTTAACAGCAACTGATATAGAATTAGCTTGCAAGATAGCATGAGAGAAGTGTAATCACATTAAGTGGTCGACTAGATTCCACATAAAGCTTGAAACAGCTGATGTGATTGATAATCGCAGAAAAAAAGGACAAAGAAAACAATAGATAACAGGATAACGCAAAGTATCGTTCGAATATGCATTAAGGAGCAACTTAAAAAAGAAAACAAGTAGTCACGTCCAATTCTCGAAAGATGTAAAATAATAAATTATTAAAATTTTTATACCTGAATACATTCCGTTGAAAGTCTTTGATAGTTTGAATCGTTGTTTCTACGTAGTATAAATGATTTCTAGAAGATACATTCCACGTGAAAAACCGAGTATATAGAAAAATTTGGCGGTAATATTAACGAAATATTTTTTAAAAAAATGATTTTTGCTTTGTTTCACGTATGTTTCTGATATATCTTATAATAAATATATCACAGAGCAGCTTAAACCATTAATTTTTCGCGTAAACGACTCGAAAGACATAAAAATTCCACTGATTAACTTTCCCCGAAACTATCTCTGACGCGTAAGAATATATTATTCTTAAAAGTTTGTTACAACGTATAAAATAGGTTTTGAGAAAAAAACAATAATTACATATCTTTGTCAATAATAATCTACAAGATATCTAACCCGACATACTTATTATCGCGTGTTGTTTACTTTTAAAAAAAAATTTACAAAATCTCAATAAAACATTAACTTTATCACGGAAAATATTTAATGAATGTGAATTATAAAATTGTAAGTGCCCTCGTTTTTCAACGTATCTTAAGTATTATATCATAAAAGAAAGCCCGCCTTTATGATAGTGCAACTACCTTAAAAACTTCACTATTGTTATAGTATACAGCCCAAGTTTCCCAGTACAGTACGAGAGTACAAACAGCACGAGTACAGTGTGAAACTCGTCAGTCAAGCTCACGGTACAAAAAATGTGTGTGTAACGAATACGATATCCGCGTTGATGTGTTTCAGGACGTGGAGAGGGGCGAGGAAAAGGGGAGGTGCGCTGGAAATCGTAACTCGTCAGCAGCAGACTCGGGGTCGGAGCTCGAGAATCAAGAGGGGACGGAGAACGCGATACCTGGGCCCGTACCACGTGGACAAGAACGCTGGCGGGCAGTCACTCGTACGCTTCGAAGCCTGCTCATGGCGATCTTTGTTCTCGGAATCCTCGCGGCCCTGCTCGCCCTCGTCTGGATCTTCATGGGCCCTATCTTCGTGCTACAGCTCGGTTTGGTCGCAATTGTCGCTTACTTCGTTGCCGGCGGACGTCTCAGGTGGTTCTACGTCGCCATCAGAACAGCACCGCGCGATATCCGGTAATGTGACGATGTTACTTTCAAAAGTTGAACTCTCTTGAACTATAAGATAATAACGGTATCGGTGTACATGTAGTAGGCTATTCTCGCGCGTCATCATTATCATTTGCGGCGTACTTAACGATCCCAATAGAGGCTCTTATCGTGAGACCCTAAACGCTCCGTTATTTCGATTTGAAACACGAGTTATTAGAGCCAACGTATAAAACGAGTCACTTCAAACTTGGTATCGTACCTAGTACACGATGTTATACGATATGTATTTAGAGAGGAGAAAGTCCTGAATGAAAGCTGCGGCAAGATCGCTTCTATCGTTTGCTCGTGATTTATAATCCTACGCCTGTAACGGCACAAATACAAGATCGTACAAGAATTATATATATATAGATAATACTTTGACCTCATAAGATATGACCTACCGAAGATCCGCAGTTTGATTAATTTTTACTTATACATACCCGAGACACGTCAAAATAAAAATCTAATTGAGCTTATGTATTTACATAGAATTAAATAGATATAACCCGGAAGGAAAAAGAGCTGTTGAGCGTTTGATGACACTCAAGTGCTTCGACGAGGCGCGTCGAGTCATTGGTCACTTAAATCAACTCAACTCAATTATTCGATAACCCTCCCACGTCCCGTTAGATTTCCTTTCGTAACAATAATTGAACAATCAATCGCACAATATTTTATCGGTATACGCGATCTCCGTGTTTAAAAAATCTCTCGATAACCATTTTGTTTTATGGTATACGCGGTTAATAATAGAAATTTCGTGATTATTTTATTATGACCAATGTCGAGTGGTCAAAAGTTTAAAACGCCATTATCAGCACGACTTCGATTGCACCGTCATATCGCGCATCATCGCTTTGATTACGGAAGTAACACGTATGCATGTACGAGCCGATAAAATTGCATAAATGGATAAATCATCGCCTGCCTCGTATACGCGTGAAAGAACTTTTTTTTTATTTCTTCCTTGTTGTTTTCAATTCGATTGTTTGATGCAGGGCTGTCATTGCGTATATTAGGCTGCTGCTAGTGATACGTGGTCATGAAAAAAAACATCGAAGCGTTGCCGATGTGTTCCGGCAACATGTCACTCGTCATCCCAACAAACCATGCTTCATCTACGAGGATCAAGAATGGTCGTTCCAAGAGGTATGCAAGTATGTTGCACACTGAAGCTGTAAACACTGCTCGATGACTGATTAAAGATGCGGAGAGTCTCGTGTCGAGAGTGCATTTGTACTCGGACTGCAAACGTTATTATTATATACCCGCAAATATTGAATATTGTTTGCGCGAATGTTTCAATGATTATTGTTTTGTATTTCTCAAGGAAAAAATATTTGTTTTTAGTACGCGAGGCACAAAGGTGTTGATTTGACTGGTAAATCACGTTATTTGAATCTTTAGGTGGAGGACTTCAGCAACAAAGTGGCGACGGTGTTTAAGAGTCATGGTTATCGGAAAGGCGACACGGTAGCTCTGCTCATGGAGAATAAACCGGAATATGTGGGAATATGGCTCGGACTCAGTAAACTTGGAGTCATCGTGCCTCTGATCAATACGAATTTGAGAAAGATATCTTTACTTCACAGCGTCAATGTAGCCAATTGCCAAGCACTCATTTATGGAAGCGAGTTATCCGATGGTATGCTATACTCCATTAAATTACGACAAACATTTACTTTTATTTTATTTGATAAGAATTGTGGAATGAACCTTGTCACGGTCTCTTCTTTGCTCTGTGGACTTTGGTCTAATAAGTTCGAATAGAGAGACACGCATACGAGACGCACGCAAGTTTTTTGATAAAAATATAGTCAGGACTGTGTGTTATGATTGCCACGCGATGGCTGTTTGTATACTGAGGTCGTTTTGTATGGTACAATGAGAATTACTTCCATTTTCAGCTATCAAGGACGTGGCTTCGTCGGTGAACGCAAAATTGGCTCTGTACAGATTTGGAAATGAGCCTGAGATGAATTCGTCGGGTCTGAAGGAAAAAGATTTAACGGTAATGCTTACAGAAGCACCAACGGCTCCTCCCGTTATTCAGGAGAAAGGAAATTACTCTGACAAAGTTCTTTACATCTATACGAGCGGTACAACCGGTTTGCCCAAGGCTGCAGTCATCACAAACTCCAGGTGATTATTCCCTTAAAGTGTAATTTAGCGCTATGAAACTGTGCTGTTCGAGTGCGCCTGCGACTGGACAAAGTAGCGATAAGTCTGTGCAATTAAACCACAAAATAAGACACGAGTCACGAGCTCTCGTTAGATGGCATTTATTGCCAGCTAAGCAACGCAGTCTTCGAAGTACATTGCTTGCGACTCCAGTTTCGTATCCAAGGTCGCAAGTTTGACGATTATATCAGAGCTCAAAGCAAATGTGTTGGAGGAGAATATCGTGACGCAAGAATCGATCAAAGCTTGGATTGCAATTGGACGACTGATACGCAATAGACACGGATGTAAAGATGCAGTAAATGGTTCATCATTTCTTTTAATAATTATAAGGAGTTTGGGTATTCGATCAAGGGAATTGAGACGAAATGTTATTTGTTATTCAATCAGATAAATTATCCCTGTTATCTCTAAAGGAAATAATACAAAATGGTATCATCGGTAAACCATAAACTGACGTTTAAAACAATAAATAGTTACGAAGCTGGGTTGTCGTTGCATGGTAGATTATCAAATACATCAAAATTTATATTTATTATTTATTTATTTAGTACCGACCGACGGTTAGCATACCATCTTATGGTAGTGTCCTCGTCCTCGGAAGATATCAATAATTGTAATGCAAATTTGTCTTTGCCACGATTGATCTCTCTGATCAAAGAGAAGAACAGAACAGAGACCATCAAAAATTTGTAGCATATCAGGTTAAGGTGAGGGGAAACGTACCACGTGACACATAAGTGTGAGAGAGATAGCTGCTAATTTTTCAGACCATGTCAAATAGAGATTATTGATATTTCGGAAAAAAACAAACTTTTACACAATGCACAGCGCAACAGGCTATTTTCTAAAAATCGTCCCCCCCCACCCCAAATGTCTACGGTCTGTAAACAATAGCATTTCACTCTACTGGTGTGTGAGAAAGACAGCTATATAATATGCTACCAGCGCCTCTCGCGGAATTCAGATGAGGCGAAACTATACTAGTTCTATCTCGTTCGCACTCATGCATATTTCGGCCATGTTTTCGTACAGTGACAAACGGCGTTTTTTTTTTCATTTTGTGCCTTAAATCATTTTAAAAAGTAATTTTTTCATTACAGGTACCTGCGGATAATTAATCTGTAATTTGTTTTTTCTATTTTCAAAATTCTACCTTTGTCAGCCAAAAGATTCGCGTTTTTGCAGTCTATTGACTAAATTTCATTTCATTCTGTTCAGTGTAGAACGAGTAGGTGTGTTCCGAGAATTAGATACGTGGCGTGGAGGTTTCGCCTCGCCTTAAGGAGGTTGATCAGGTACAGAAAAATGTAAAATTTGTGTCACATCTTCTTCACTACTGTAGAAATGTGCCTGAATCATTTAGAAATTTTCACCTATACCGTGAAAATAAAATAAAATAAAATAAAATAAAATAAAATAAAATAAAATTTTAGTATTTTATTAGACTCTTTTAACATGCGTTCGTACGGCGTTTTTGTAAAATGCCTATTTTACTCCGTCATAACTCTAATGAAAATGTAGAAGCGAAAATAAAAAAAATGATAATTCAACAACGCACAGATAAATAGAGCAGTATGATAACAATCAGATTGATTGTGTACTTAATTTACGAATAGATAGCACGAGTGAAACGGATCTTTCAGCTTTTGTTTCGTCATGCTCGGAATTCCGCACTGCGGACCTTGCTCACACACTACGTGCCCCGCACTGATTGTGCCACCAGGTTTATCTCTCCGCGAACTTAACGCGCACTGAAGAAGTCTCGGATGCCCAAAATAGTCAAGAGATTCTTGTAGGTGATTATAGATAACAGAGATTTGTTAGAGATTACACGTGACTCGTAGTTGTGTGAGTTGATTGCATAATACTGGTTCATAATTTACATGGTAATTACTGAAGTACATGAATCTCTGATCTCAGTGAAATATCGTCGAAAGTGTACTTCGTTATAGGCAATAATTGTAAATTTGGTTTAACGATGATTCGTTTTTCTCAGAAGAGAATTCATAAAAATCGAGAAGTTTGTAAAGTATTAGGAGAACATAATACTCAAGAATAGTTTCTGGCATTCACTGTTGATAAGCGCGGTGTTTGTTCTATGTCTCGCGTCGAGCGCTAGACCGCGAGAAAGAATAATTGTTCAAGCAGTGTATACGCTAGAGAGTACTTTGTACGATATTATGCCGTCTTACTACTGAATACGAAATTAATTTATATGAATGTAACGTAAATAAGTGTATTATGTCATTTCATGTTTAAAATTTGTTTTTTTTTTTGTTATTTCACTAGTTGATACAACAATTGCTAGAGTTATAATTGTATTGAAGAATCTGTTAATTACCATTATGGATTTTTATTTCAGATTTATGTTCATCGCCAGTGCAATACACTTCCTAGCAGGATTTCGTTCATCCGATAGATTTTACACCCCGCTACCATTGTATCACACCGCGGGCGGTATCATGACAATAGGTCAATCGTTGTTACACGGTGCAACAACTGTAATTAAGAAAAAATTCTCGGCCAGCGCGTACTTCAGCGATTGCATTAAGTACAATTGTACGGTAAGTAGAAACAGAAAAGAATCAGCAGATTTTTCTGTTAATCGTTGTTGCGAAGACCATTCGATTGTGCTATCTGTATTCATATTAATTGATGTTATCTTCGGTTTTTTTCGTTAGGTGACTCAATACATAGGCGAAATGTGTCGGTACATTCTGGCTGTACAACAAAAGCCAGAGCATACGCAACACAACATCAGAATTATCTTTGGAAACGGATTAAGACCACAAATTTGGAAGGAATTCGTCGAACGTTTTAAGATTCCACGTGTTGCCGAGTTTTACGGAGCAACCGAAGGAAACGCAAATATTGGTCCGTCTTTCGCGTTCTTTATTAGTAACTTTGACTTTGGAGAGAAGTCAATTATTTAACGATTTTCTATTATTCTTCAACAGTCAATGTTGACAACACTGTAGGAGCAATTGGCTTTATATCGCGCATCATACCCGCGATCTACCCAATATCTATAATCAAAGTTGATCCCGAGGGCGTACCCATCAGAGATTCAAAGGGGCTTTGTCAGATTTGCAAACCAAGTAAGCTTTCTAATACAAATGATCTTAATTTTTGTTCCAGTGAGAAAGAACCTTGCGGTATGACAAATTTACACTTTTTTGTTTAGATGAGCCTGGTGTATTCATTGGAAAAATCATTCCAAATAATCCGTCGCGAGCTTTTCTTGGATATGTCGATGAAAAAGCCTCAAAGAGCAAAGTAGTTCACGATGTATTTACCAAGGGTGATTCTGCGTTCTTGTCAGGTGACTAAGATAATAATTGACGTAGTACATCTTATCAATTATTTGTTTGAATGGAATTAACCTAATGTGAAATTTCAGGCGACATTCTCGTAGCCGACGAGTTTGGTTATCTCTTCTTTAAAGACAGAACTGGAGATACGTTCAGATGGAAGGGAGAAAATGTATCAACGTCGGAGATCGAGGCGGTCGTAAGCAATCTTGTGAACTATAGAGATTGTGTTGTATATGGTGTCGAGGTATATAGTAACAATATTTACAACGTTAGACAACATATTTGATCTCAACGGAATTTAATTGCGAAATTTCATTCTGTTTTCTACTAGATACGAGGTGCGGAGGGACGAGCGGGAATGGCTGCTATCTACGACGAGGACAGTACTCTTGACCTAAATCGATTAAGCTCTATGATAAAAGAACAACTGCCGGTTTACGCGAGACCAATGTTCGTCCGAACTTTAACGAAAATTGATATAACGGGTACATTCAAGTTGAAGAAAAAAGATTTACAGGACGAGGGTTATGATGTCAAAAAGATCAAAGACAAAGTTTATTACCTCGATCAAAAAACGGGTTATCAGTTATTAACGCAAGAGGTGTACGATCAGATACAGGCAGGCAAAGTTCGATTCTGAGTTGTCATTCAAATTCGTAAATTTAACTCAAGTATTGTATCCACCTGCGTGATGAGACTTGAGAAGTATATAATTTAAGGACTGAGAAACGACAATACATTGTTCGATTCAATCCGGTCCTCGCGAAAACTAGCTTCACACATGGCATGATCGCCGGCGCGATCATCGCCGAAAATGTCCGCTCGGTTAAAAACTACTATATATTTTTCTATGGCACAATCAACGAATTAGAAGGGATGCAGTTCTTTGTAAATATTAAGTTACACAAACTACCTGTAAGGCGACGAAGTCGGGTGGCTCCGCGGAAGTCAGTTTTGATATCAAACCTCGTGAGGCTGTCTGCATCGCTGGGAACGCGTGCAAGTAGCTGAGAATAGAGCGCGCGAGTGAGCGTGTTTTCCTAATGTTGCTTCTTCGAAAAATTCGTTATGATTAAGTAATTAGCTGCATACGATGCAGTTGTACGTAGCACGTGCGTTCGTCTCTCACTATCATTTAACGGAAGAAAATTGTTATTTGTTAATGTTTTTGCTAGAATAAAACTTTTACTATTTTCTAAGTCCCTATAGTTATTTCTTTGTAATTATTTGCATGCGACATGGATTTAAGTCGTGTAAAGTCTCGGAACAAGGATATATCTTATTTTCAAAGTATTTTTTAATTTTTTTTCATATATGACAAATTTATATCTATCCAACGGAGTGAGATATCTGTTTTAATTCGATTCACTGGCATTTCAGCTCTACTTGGTTTTTTTTACCTTGTTTCACTGTCGGGTGAAGCAATATTTCATCTGATACTTAATTTAAAAACTTATGAAAGTGTAAATTAAATTACACAATTTATTACACAAATTATAAAATTTAAAAAGCCAACGCAACAATGAAATTGTCCAAATTTATCAAGAATTGTTACCCAAAAGTTTTTGAGGTCGTTTATTTCGTAATTCGTTATAAAATTTCTAAATAAAAAATGTCGGCATCGAATTAAGCTGATCAAGAAAAAAAAACAAAAGCGATTGAATACGAATGAAAATTGAGTTCTTGAAAACATTGGTCTGATTCGGTTCACCTGTACACTGTGACGCGACCATGACCCCCCCCCCCTAATCAGAAGGCTAGTTCGCGCTTGTTTCAAATTGCTAATTTATTGACTAATCAAAATATTTAACCGTGACTGTGTTACTTGCAGTGATTGTATTGAAAAAGCAACTGCGTATTGCCACCGTACCGTCATTTTTTCCATTTGATAACACGTTTTTCTATCTGGACAAATATTGGACATGTCGATGACTGCCGATAACAACTTTTTATTTATAAATACGTCTGGAGCTTAAAGTTCATTCACGCACCCCTTATCGCCGTTGCGGAATGTATACGCGAGTCTAAATAACATCATGAAAAATAATTTTTTTACAATTTCCTTTGATCAGACGAGACGTAGAGTGCGAAACTCGCGGATGCCGTATAGTATGAGTGCGGGAAATAGATATCGCGCGTGCGATATATCCAGATAAGATTTTATCGGCAATATGGCTACAACTATCCGACAAATTTTTGTAAACGATTTATGAAACATTGCGTTAAGGTGCGTTTACATTTGCTGAAATATTTGTAACATAATTAGGAAAAGTACGAATAAAAGATAATAAGAATGGAATACAATAACAATTGTATAATTTTTCGACAAGATTCCATTCTGCGTGATGTTTTTGTTAAGGAGTTCGCTTTTGCAATGACGCACCGAACGAATTTAAGTAACAACGTCAGTGCCGCATTGTCATCCATGCGAAACAGTAAATAACTGTGCAAATATAAATGCACAGTCGCGTTGCCATAAGTGATCATTCAAAAGAAAATGTACGAAACACTTGTTTCTGCATTGTTCCCAAAATATATCAGCAACTTTTGCATAAAAGTCACTCCTTTAATTCCATGCCTCATTCTATATTTGCCACAGCAAATATACATCAGACAACAAATATAAACGCGCCTTCACCTAATGATTACGAAATTGTTTGTAGAAGTATTTGCAACAGATTATGATTAGTCGTCGATATTTTTCTAACAACCGTTGTTACATAAGTATTGTCAATATATTAATTTTTTACTTTCGACAACATAGTTAGTGCCCATTGTTGTTTCTCCAACTTTTACTATTCGGATTGTTAACTTTGTAGGTTCAACGGGAATAAGTAACTAATTGACTGTACTTGTGTGCATTCCAATACCGTTTTCCACTGGTAAAACTGGTTCGCTTTTTAAAAAAAGAGCAAATAAGATACAAGTATAACACTTTTGGTGCATACTACACCGAAGGGTATACTTGTCTCAATTGCTCTCATCCATAGAACTGAAGATATTATCAGTGTACAGTGGAAAATGTTATACGTTTATCTCTATACTTAATTTTTTTGTGCGAGGACTGAAATGTATCCAAGTGCAACCGGCAGTTTGAAACGCTAGATAGGAGAGGCCGTAACGTTGGAAGTTCCTCCCCTCCCCTCTTCCTATATTCCCATCCAGCATTTTTCCTACGGGCAGCAACGAACGGCGAGGCTACCTTCGCAAAGCAACAGTGTTTCGCACTAGCAATTCTATTTATATTTCAGTTTCTTCCGGAATCTCAACGTCGACAGAACGGAAGACCATCCGTCCGAGGTATAGTTTTATAAATCGGTTAGTTACTACATAAAATTAGTAGGAATAATATTCACCTTAATTTTATTGCTGTTACGTGTCTGTCTAGACTCTTTAATTGCCATTCTTCGCTCTTCAGAGAGGATAATAGATATATTTTTTCCATAACGTTCAACGTTCGTTCGTCACTCGTCGTACTTTCGCGTTGTCCTCTTCAATGTGCAAGCTCTGCATATTTTCATTATAAAATGTAAAACAAAGTAACAAAAACATCTCCTTTTCGGACAAAAGCAACGTTGCCACGTGTTCGTTAATTTTCTGAATATTATGATTAATTTGGATTATATATATACCGTATATATTCCAAGTCCGATATCTGAGCAAATATTTCTACCGATGAAAGTTGTTGCCTCACCCTGTAGATTATATATAAATCTATATATATATATATATATATATATATATACATACGTACGTGTCGACGTAATTTATTGTCAAATGTTTTGTCAAATATCGCTCGAGCAGTGAAAAACGTTATACTGAGAAAAACATACTCGGGTCTCGATATTTAGTAACAATTTTCACATTTCTAATGAGTTTTGTCTGTTAGGTTAGGAGTCACAACGCATTTTCTGTGTCCTGCAACGAGTGTGAGACACGTGCTAAGCCACCGAGGCGGTTTACCTGCAGAGTTTTTCGATATATTCATGAATCGTTGCTTATCACAAGTGTACAAACGGAAATTTATATCGTTAAGATATGTAAAGTAGAATCTTCACGTTGAAATAAATCAATTGTTATTGTTTCTAGAAATCTTTTCTCGTGGCCGCTCATATATTTTATTCCCTCAGACTTTTTGCGTAAGATTTCCCATAATCAACGCGCGGACATAATATTTCCGATAAAAAATGAGTTGAAATAATAATACGTGATGGCGTACATCGTACTTTGTACTTCGGCGGATATCAATACGACATATACTTTGAGTTGGGCATCTTACAATTAGTGCTAGCAAGAATTTACGACTCGCGTAAAAAATAATGCGGAAAAGTGCATCGTTCGAGTAGCCCAGCGGGTGGCAGCTACCAGTCGGAGCGATAGAGGCCACGAGGAAGAATAAAAAACATCGTAGGGGAATCGTAAACAAGTTACAAATGCATGGAGGGAATAAAAATGTGAGGCAGTGCACATTGGACAGTCGACATTTTCCTCCAAGCGTCATAGAAGTCCGCGAGGAATATCTCCGCGACGTTGCTAGCATCCATCACGTAGTGTTAACTCGGTCGTCGTCGTCGAAGAACGTGCCTGGCAACTACTCGCCTCCAATACGTTAACAACACTTTTATTGACTGTTTGAGTATTTAGTTTATTAACCATTGACTCAAGAGTAAGTCCTCTCGATCGATAGTTTCATTTACCTGTTATTCCTTTTTTTTTTTTTTACAATTAATTTTATAAACGCGTTTGGCTTCTGCGTTTACAATATTTAATGCGGGACGTCGTCCAATATTACAAACGACGCAGTCAGTTAATGCGTATGATGAATATTAAAATAATTAGAAGCCTCGTATGATTGCGTAGCCCCGGAATATCATAGATGCAGATAGTACCTCGCTCGAAATGAAATACGATCTTGAATAATAATTCTTATTTATTCATGAAACGACACTGTTCGTTCGTAAACGCGACGTCCGGTTTGTGAATCGTTAAAAAATTTGTCAACGAAACTCAAATTATCAAGGGTGAATGACTGTTGAGATGTAATTTGAGTCATTCGACTCTCGCGGTGCGTTTATTATACAATAATTGCTGCCGTATTACCATTGACGAAAGTACCGTTGTACACTTGTAAATTTATGCAGCTATGACAAAGCAATACCAACGATACACGCGCTATTTTCTACGCTGCATCAACGAATAACGAATAATGCCCGTAATAACGTTAGCGTATGTTCTTCGATCGATATGGTCCTCGGCATGGCGTAATCCGCATCCGTTTGCAGTGAAAATTGTATTCAGCGCGGTGAATTTATAAACGGTTACCACATACATTAGCTAATGACAAGAATGATATTACAGAAAAATTGAAAGTTCACAAGAGATCATTTTGTACAACTGTATAGGGAGTCGCGTTTCGGATATATAACTGAAATCCGGTTTGCAAGATTCTTTCGGACAACTCGAGGGTTTTTCATCGACGACTGAACTACATAAAAAATTCCATTGAAACCGATAATGAAGCGAATATAAAACTACATTGAAACTGATTATAATTTTTAATGAGTTTTACGTTCATTTAATGAATTTCGGTAAAATTTCCTGAACAAGGTGAAGAGTCACTATAGATAGAACGACAGCAGGTGATACGGAAAGAACGCTCGCTACTCTATACACGAAAAGTTTTATCCAGATGTATAGCCACAAGCATTAAGAGTGGTAAAAACGCGCGCGCTCGTTTGCAGGGGTTGGCTGCGATGCAACCCTTTGCACGGCGACTTGGACGGCGGACAATTTTTCTCGCTCGCTCACTGACTCATTGCTGGGGCCACGTGTTTTGCGCAAGCGCCGATCGTTAAGTACCGCACACGGACGTATACACGTACAGAGGGTTTGAACGCGGATACAGCAAAAAGGTAAAAGTGTACGTGTCAGCCCCCCCCCCCCCTCATCTATGGGTTGTTGCTGTCACGTATACCCGGGTAGATGGGTGGACGGTTGAAGACCGAGCGATAGGTGACAGAGAGCGAGAGTAGACAACGGCAAGTAGCGTGGAGGAACACGAGGTAAGTAGAGAAAAAGAGATAGAGAAACGAAAGACACGACACGACCTCGAGGGTCGTGGCAACGAGGCGGCAGGGAGTAGCGGGCGAGCGAGGCAACGAACAAGCAAACGGAGGCTTCCCTCCGATTCCGTGTGTGACTCGCACCTGGTGACCTCAACCAACTCCGGTAACGTGTGCTTTTCAGACGTGCTGCCCTGGTTAGGAATGGATGTCAGATTCGTCTACCTCGTTGTGGCGATAGCCGCTCTTATGGCAGCCAGCATTGGGAGCCGCATCGGATCCTTCACGAGGATCGCCCAGATCACTCTTGCTGCACTGTTACTTCCTATCATATACCGATACCATCGGAGGCTCTACATCATCCTCAAAACACTACCTCGAGATATCAGGTAAGAATTGCTGTGTACGTCATTCGCGTTATTTATATATTTATATTATATATATGTATGGTCCGTAACGGTTAAAGTTTTTTTTATTAGATAAGTGTATGTTGCCGGTATCACAAAGTCTCTTTAGTTTCTCTGATCATTGACGTTTAGTGCATGAGCACTCTCGCTCCTAATGCATTTACTGGTTTGCTGTTTCGTTGGGGTACTAAATCGATCAAATGCCCGCCTGTTCTCTTTTGTACGTCCTCTTGGATGGACGTAACTTACTGCATTTTATGTAGAATTTTAAACGGTTCGGTGTTTTCGAAAATTTCATCGGTAATACAATGTAACGCTGCTGAGACGGACGTGTCCTCTTTTTAACTCTAGCTAACGGAAATATAGGCGATGGAATAGATACGAATTATTATAGCTTGGCAATCTTTCGATGCTTGAATAAAATATTAGCTCATGGAAGCGGCTAGCAACAAGAGAAGTTTGGTCGTGCGGTGCGGTTAGTGGTGGCCAAACCGTACCACGTATAATGAGAATCGATAGCTCGATGGCTATAAAAACGTACCGCAAGAGACAATCGTAAACTCAAATATTACCTAACTATGCAGAACACACGAGTTCTCGATACATTCGAGTGACAAGTTGATATATGAAATGAACTCTGAACCCGGTTAATCATTCGGAAGACGCGGATCCTGAACTTTGCACAACGGAGAGTATTTGTTTACAATTTTTTTTATAATGATGCTCCAATTGTAAAAGAAATGACGATTGACGAAAGGAATAAATATTAAGAAATCAATTTAATAAGAAAACGCAGCTTCTCTTCTTATATTTCATATGGATAATAAGAAGTATCAGTTGAGATAGGAATCGGCAATTCCCGAAGCTTTTTTATCTCATCCTGAACATGAAAAATGCACCATTGTATCATTGTATTATTGGCATAAAACGAGACAACATGAGTTTCTTCGACTTTATCACGTGTCGATTTTGAGATCACGTTAATCATGCGTACAAAGGGTTGAAAAAATTTAGCCGTCAATTGCCGAAGCTTTCCTATCTTATCCTGCACACGATCAATGCACCGTCGTATCGTTAAGTATTTTTTATTTAAACGTAGAAATTTTATCTAAACGCATAGTAATTAAAAAAAAAAAATCAACTAGAACATTGTTAAATTATTTTGAATTCTCGTGAGATTTTCTTCGCGATATTCACGTGGTCAGGTTTTGTTGTATTTTACTTAAGTAAAAATTGTCGCGTAAAAGTTGAAAAAAAAAAGTTAAAAGTAAATAACGTGTACGCGACGAAAATATAAAGCACACGATACTTTTGTTATATTTTTTAAAACCATTATTTATTTATTTTTGTTTCATAGATATTATTACGTCGGTCAAGGGTTCGTATCTCGTTCGAACGTAACAACAGAGTATAATTGGTTTAATCAATGCGCCATTTTTATTTTATCGGAATATGCTCGGTGCGGTGACCGACACTGCGGTATAAACAGACCTCGAACTCGACGATTATCAACACCATGCACTGCCCTTCTTTCGAAACTCGTAAGCAATTTACGCTGTCTATCAAGTTCAAAATACGTCGAATCATTGCGTTTTTGTCGGTAGAGGAAAAAAAATTGATGGTCTATGGAACGCAAGTTCTGGATAACGTGGCTAAACTTATCGAAAGTAGTTTATTTCACGCGACACCGACTTGCCCTTGGTTTGAATATTTTAAAGTCACCTGGCATATTCACAATGAACGGGAAATTCTGTTGTCGCGAGCAAACTCCATTCAACGGATATAACTCTTTTCTTTGCAATGTAACGGGAAAATAGCCTGAAACCGTCGATTATTTTTGTATCGATTTTTTGCTCTGCTCTATACCTCCGCTGTTTTTACTTTTTACAACGATAATCCTAAAGGTAAGGGTCCTCGTGGAAAATTGAATGGGAGACGAGAGAACACTGGATCTGTGAGTAAAGGTCAAACGAGATGATATTATATTTTACCGCGAACTTTAACCGTACGTGGGATAGCAGATAGGAAATGTATCGGGTGGATAATTATCTTTGGGATCTTTTATCAACGTGTTGCCACATCGTAATATTAATAAAATAGGATATAGCGGACTCTGTACTGTTATAACTCGCCGTAAAACAAACGGATAATCGATATAACGAACTAATCATTCATGAAAATTGTTAATGACTTTATTGTTACACTGTCCAGTTTGTCTTTCATCTATTGATGGTATTTCATCGTTGTTCAGGTTTCTCTACCGATATGTCAACGCTGATCGGGAAACAAAGCAATTTGTCAAAACCAACAAGACTGTAATGAAACTGTTTCGGGAAAGAGCAAAACTTTACCCGAACAAACCATGTTTAATTTTCGAAGGACGTATTTGGACAAATTCTGATGTGAGTATATATTTTCTGTTGCTCTTAATTTATTACAATTCTTATCATGTTTTGATACTGTAAATTATTTAATATTATTATCTTAAGCGCCAATTATATTTATCATAAATTTGTGAGTCAATCAATCATCGATGCTTGCATTTAAAAATTTACTTGCTTGCACGAATAAAAAATATATATAAATTTCCGTAACGCTTAAGATAATACCGCGAGGGAAGTGTTGAGTAGAGAGGGAACCGAGACAATGACCAGGCTCTTATCTTTAAACTCGTTTACATTGCCAGCGCTGTACTATCTACAAATTAGCAGGCTGTTTCAATGCAAAACGTTCTACGCAATACTTTTGTAGAAAATTTGTAAACTTAAGGAATGTACGATTATTTGTATACGTGCGTTTGTTGCAGATGGACAAGTATAGCAACAGGATCGCATCGGTTTTTCAAAAAGCGGGTTACGTCAAGGGTGACGCCGTTGCACTGTTGATGCCGAATAAACCTGAGTTCGTTGCAACGTGGCTTGGTCTTGGCAAACTCGGCGTTGTTACCGCGTTAACGAATACCCACTTACGATTGCAGCTTCTCATTCACTGTCTCACGATCGCGAAGGTCAAGGGTGTTATCTACGCAAATGAATTAGCCTCCGGTGTGCAATTATTTCATGAATTAATTGATTACGCTTAAAGAAGAAAAAATATTATAGAGCTAATGATAACTTAAAGTAACAAAAAAATATGATTATTACAGCCGTGGAAGAGATTCGAGACTCGATTGATGGAATCGAGTTGTACAAACAGGGCGCCGGTATCAATGATGAGCCTCAAGGTTCCAAAAACCTTGACAAACTCATGTCCGAAGGCAGCGACGAGCAGCCTATCGTGGAGGAAGAGCCTGGCTATAGAGATAACTTGTTGTATATCTATACGAGCGGCACTACGGGACTCCCAAAGGCGGTCCTCATGCCAAACTCCAAGTTAGCCGTCAATTTTTTCTAACATGACGATTGCTGTTTTGCGTAGTTGTATCAAAAGCATGCGCGTATAGGTCACGTATGAAACATACTCTGTCGAAATAAGTGGAAGTACAAGTCACTCTAGACGCATTTTCATGCTTATATCAAAAATTGCTTCATATTTGTCTGTCTCTCGTTCTACTATTGACTACTACTCGTATGAATGTTAAACACATCGTCTCTGTACGCACGCAGCCTCCCTAGATATCCGTGCGTTATGCAATAGTTTGACTCGAGGATGCACAAGAGTATACTCGCGGGTACTCGACATAACGAGCGATCCGTAATCCTGTCAGGGAGGCCTCACAACTCTTGACGGGAATGAGATTAGTCAGGCGCACTGTATATTGTGACGGCTATAGTTGGTTGTACAATAGTAGTACTGGTAGTTGTAGTAATGGTCGTGCGAGAGGCCACTCACACCAACATTTTGATGTATACGAGCAGAAGAGAAATACGAAAATGTTACTTTCTCGAATGCAAGAACTTTAAAACGGTTAATTTATAAAAAAGATCTACAAATTGATTTCAGATATTTGTTGGTGATGGTGGCGACGTACCATATGTTGGGACTGCGATCGGACAGTGACATTCTTTACAATCCGATACCTCTCTATCACATGGCAGGTGGTCTTGTCGGCACGGGTTGCGCACTTGTAAAAGGAATACCAAGCGTTTTGAGAACAAAGTTCTCCGTCAGTTCTTACTGGACAGATTGTATAAAATACAATTGCACGGTTAGAGTATAGATCTTAACAAAATTTCGACGAGCCGATTAGAAATATTATATATATAATTGATGATTTTAACTTGCAGTTGTCGCAGTACATCGGTGAGATGTGTCGGTATCTACTTTCGGCGCCGGAACGTCCCGAGGATACGGCTCATTCGGTCAGACTCATGGTCGGCAATGGAATGAGACCGCAACTGTGGCAAGATTTTGTCGATCGTTTCAAAATCGAACAGGTCACCGAGGTTTACGGTTCAAGCGAGGGAAATGCCAATATCGGTAATAAAAATATAATAATTCAAACTACACGATGTACAATCGGTGATCGAGACTCGAGCGTCACTAACGTTCTTATTGAATTTCAGTTAATGTTGACAATCAAGTTGGGGCTGTAGGTTTTATTCCTTCGATATTGCCGAAGGCGCTACACCCCGTCGCATTACTCCGCATCAACACGGAAACGGGCGAGCCGGTGAGAGGACCTGATGGATTTTGTATACGAACTGATATAAGTAAGCACAGCAAAGTTGCAAATTAAAAAAAAAGTGCTGCGTACGTGTTATTAATCGATTTTGCTCGCTCGCACAGATGAGCCTGGAATGTTCGTAGGTCTGATAAAGCAGGGTAATGCCTCGAGGGAATTCTACGGTTATCTTGACAGGGAAGCTTCGAGAAAAAAGACAATTGAGAACGTTTTCGTCAAGGGAGATAAAGCTTTCCTTTCAGGTACTTTTGTATTGTGCTGGAGATTTGTTTCGTTCGATTCGGCTTTTTCAACATTTTCTTTGTTAACGTTGCAGGTGATATACTAGTCCAAGACGAGTTGGGATACTTTTACTTTAAGGACAGAACGGGTGACACCTTTAGGTGGAAAGGCGAGAATGTTGCGACTGCCGAAGTCGAGGGAGTGGTGAGCAACGTCGCTGGACACCGAAAAACTACCGTTTATGGAGTACAGGTAAACAATATTGTTAATTTATTATTCAATAACCGCAGAGATCAATTGCGGAAACAGATATTCATAAAATGTTGGGACGTCCAAAGGTACCGGGAGTAGAGGGTAGAGCTGGTATGGCAGCGATCGTCGATCCCGAATGCCTTCTGGACTTTAAGGCACTCGCCGAAGGCTTGGACAAGGCTCTTCCATCCTACGCTAGGCCAATTTTTTTGAGAATCGTAAAGGAGCTCGAGATGACGAGCACTTTTAAGCTGAAGAAGATAAATCTTCAGCGGGAGGGCTTCGATCCTAACAAAATTCAAGACAAAGTGTACTTTAGATCGGGCAGCAAGGAGTACGTCGAAGTCACGCCAGAACTTTACAAGAAGATAATAACTGGCACAGCAAAATTATAAGTAGCCAATACGAAGTGGAGTGAGACAAAGTTTCATCGCAATGGAAATACGAGAGAAAATGATTTATGAAAAAATCGAACACGATAACGACATTTTCGATGCGCAATAACGATCGATTCGTTTCGTCAATTTATTCTGTTGTAGAATTGTTTATATTGCGCATCAATTCGTAGTTGATTCGACTCGCGGTAAGAAGAGAAGAGAGTAATAGAAAGTAAGAAAGAAAGAAAAAAAGCACCACAATGGAACAACAAACAAAATCGAAACCTTAGATTCGGATAACTAAATGGAAAAAAAAAACATGAAATTAAATGCTGCTGGCGAACATGATACATTATATCTAGTTCGCGCGTCGGATTGCGCTTAGCCGCATGTCAATTAGAACCAGAGAGAGAAAAAACTACTAGATAGATCGTCGTCCGTGTCGATCGACGACGCTAGGACGAGGAAAGTTAAAAACCATTCTATGCACAATTATCGCGATGCTGATATAGAAAAAAAAAATCTGTGAGACCAACTAAACAATATTCTTCTCGCCTCTCTGTCTCTGTCAATTGAACATGACTATCCTGCGAGTAACGAAATTCTCGTCACATACTTTAATAATGTTCTGTTACGCGTACGCACGAGCTTGCGTATAATGATGCTTGCATATACCAAAGACAAAAAAAATCGATTATCGCAGCATTTAAAAGTCGCCGATAACGCGAGAAAGGGGGGAAGAAAACTTCTTACCGCATTCGAGAGTTTGGACCAACTGTTGGCCGGATTTGAGTTATACATTTTGATATTATGTACACCTTAACGAAAACGACATGCGACTAAAACGTTTCCCCAATTATAGCAATTTAGTTGTATACTCATTTAAACGAATTAATTGATTTACAATTTGGTTTCTCATAGTTTTCGTTTGAAGACCCAGTTTTCACAAGGTCAAAGACGACATATGAGTTTTTTTTCGAAATGTATATAGATGTATCTGTGTATATGAATTTACGTTTCTTTAACTAATGAAGATGTATAAAATAGAAGAAAAGGAGAAAAGAAAGGTGAAGCGTATGTACAGGAAAGTTATACTGGCGGACGATAAATTCACCCGAGCTTTGCGTTCTTGTCAAATGCCCAGAGCAACTTAGTAACTACTACACAAGTGGCAAATTACTTAATGGCAATTCTACTCGAACTGCTCAAAATGATCTTTATACATACAATACAAAGAAAACACGACTCCACTAAAATGATAACACATTATCGTAGACTGAGAGAACAATTTAAGTCAGCTTTATAAAATATACAGAAAGATAAAAAAAATCTTGATAGGGCACATACAAAAAAAAAGGGACAAAAATAGGTAAATGAGAAGCATCGAAGCTCCGAAGCTCCGAAGCTTTTCGTTCTTACACTTTATAAATGGTGGTGACGAGGATGCGACATGAGTGCGCGTACAGCAATGAGATAAATCATTGAATTTTCATCGTATTTGTTGAAATCTTGGAAATTGTCCATTGTCAATACGCGTATGTATCTCTCTCTGTGTGTGTGTGTGTGTGTGTGTGTGTGTGTGAGTGTGAGAGAGATTGTTCATCGTTCGTGCACCGTAATACAATTGTCGAATGTGTGAATAAATACGAAATAAAAAAGAAAAATTCTTAAGCCGAGTCGCGTACTTTGTCCGTAGACGGCCGGGCTTGATGCATGATTACCGAATATTATCCTTCAATTTTTAATATAACAAAAATGCACCGGTAAACGTGAGGAAGAAGTTTAGAGAGAGAGACAAGTCAACATACAACGCTATTAAGATAAACAAATTTATCGAAATCTCGTACATCGGCGATACCAATAATCAGTGTGCGTGTGCGTGTGCGTGTGCCAGTGCGTCAGCTAGATGCAATCAAATGTGAATGAATTGTTCAAGATTTTGTTGGATGTAAATAAACACAGTTTCAACACATTTTTACGTCATATTGTTTTAGCTATTATTATTGTTAGTATAATCGTAATGTATTTACGGGATTCTTTCTCAAAAAAATTGTGAGAAAGTGATACGCTTGAAATACTCCATAAATTCGAATGTATCGGGTGCAATTTCTTCAGGCGATTGCTCGATTGACCGTCCGCGTCTATCCAAAAGAAGAAAAAAGAGTTTAAATGCAGAACGAGACCGAATTGAGCGCTGTTGCCGCGATAATAATGAATGAAGGATCGGCAAGCAATATCATCGACGTAGGCTCTAGAAATTTTTCGTCGCGACACGAGAGTCACGATTGAGATTCGATAGTGTCACACGACTTCATGTAGTACTATAAATCGCGCTTTTTATTTTCTTCTGGCTTCGAAGTATAACGAGCTTGAGACTATCAGCTAGGTGGAATCGCTTTGGCAGTCTGCCCGATTCCCAAATTGGGTCTGGTGCCGAACCACGACATTTTCCACTCCAAAGTTTCCTGAAGAAGTCTTTCCTCTTCCGGTGAAAAGTGTAGCAACGTCGCGACGGCACGGGTTAAGTGCAGAGCCTTGAATAATTATATTGATTATAATATAACACAGGAATAAATATATTTTGGAGTTTCACAGATAGAGACAAACCTCGTATTCTCTGCTGGTTAGGAACTTGATTAGAACGTGTTTGAGATATTTGAAATTGACATCATCATCGCGAGAATTCGAATTCTTGGCAGTAACTGTTTGCGAGGAACTCGGATTGAGTATTGCTGCGGAGGGTTCAGCGTCGCTGTCCAACGACGAAGAGGGTACCCGAAGCTCGCGTTGCAGGGTTTTCTTCATGTCGCCTAATCTCTGCTGCAAAACCTTGATTGTCTGTAACATTAATAATAAATCCATCGTGTGATATACTTTTCGAAATTATTTACGAAGTGATACAAGATAAATAAAGGGTTACTTTAGTTTTTTCGTTAAGTTGCGCTTCCATTTCCGTGATATTACTTCGCAGAGCTTCCTCCGTTCCTTCCCTTGTTTTCCTATCGCGTTCAGTTTCCTCTAATTTTTCAAGTCGCTCTTTAGTATCCTCAAAGTTTTTCGAGGATCTCTCCAAATCGATTGTACTACATCGAAGAGACTCCTCGAGACCCTCGATTTTATTCTGCATTTCAATATTTTCCGCTTGATGTCGAGTTTTTTCCTGATTCGCTAATTCATAGTCCTGAGAGACTTGAGCGTTTCTCAAGAGCACAGAGTCTTTTTCAGCTGTTTCACGCTCGAGAGATACACGTAGCGTTGCACTGGTCTCCCTCTCGGTCTCCAAACTTTCTCGAAGTCGCGCTAATTCCAGATGTAACGAGGCGTTATTCGATCTTTCGCCGTCGCACGATAAACGCAGCTGCACCAGTTCAGTCGTCGCCTCCGACAATTTTGTCGTCGAGTCTTCCAACTCGATCTTCAAGTCCTTAATTTCCTTCGAAGATGATTCCTGGCAAAGCAGCAGTAAGAGAATTACACGTTATTCAGGCGATTATTTTGTCCATCAATTAATTATAATAATATTGTAATTTTAAGAGAAAATTTATAAAAAGAAAAAATATAACTCCTCATTGATTTTTCTTAACGAAGAATTCACGGTACTGCGTTAAAACGTGTAGTGCTAAGTGCTCGTCGCAATGTGGTATGTATCTCGCCATTTGTTTTTAGATGTGTTGACGAAATCTTACGTAAAATAAAAAAAGTTTGTCTGTAATCGTATCGCGTCATACTTACAATTGGCTACAAACTCGGGACTTAAAAAATAATCGCACTCCTTCCTAGATACTCTAGAAACGTACTAAACTACTTTGTGTAACATTGCGCTTGTGTGTACGTGTGTGTATTAAAAGCTGCAAAAAGATAACAAAAAAGGAACGGGAAGTACAGAGAAGGGGGTTTTAAAATCAAGCGAAAAAATGAATTGCAAGATATGTTTTCATAGTTTTTCTCTCGCGCCCACTTTCTCTCCGTCTCTTTCTCTTTATTGCCGTAAATCAAAATTTACATACGATACGAATGTAATAATACATAGGTAAAACATTATTTTCTACTGGCAATACTTACTTACCATGTACTATAGAAGAAATAACGACACAAGTTATAGATATATGTATTTTTAAGTAACGAAAGAATCGCGTATGCGAGCTGAGGATTTAATACAATCAAGTGGTTCTCCTTGAGTCCCATAGATACAGCGATGCGACTGCCATGCTCAAACGTATTAATGTAGTATAAAAGAGAAATGAGAAACGAGAGAAGATAAATCAAATCTTTGAGATTCGATGGGCTAACGTTATACGAAATCGTGCGCCAAGCAAAAAATTAATAAGCAGTGTCTAACTGAAGCTCTCATGTAGGACGAGTCCGTAGAACCAAGGATATCGCGGTGGATAGTTGGTATGCATGAGAATAATGCAACAAATTTATAAGTTTTAGATTATTAAGAAATGACAAATTATTTGACCGTGGTCAACCTCGTGCACCGCATTGCATTAAGAAGTACAACTAGAATTTTAAATAGCGATTAGGATAAACATAAGATGCTCGCTAATTCTCGATAATTCGATTGAAATGATATCTAAACAAGGTGTTATATGCAGATCATGCATCAGCGCCAGGAGCATGAGCATTAGTCGATTAGAGATCGCGGTAACTCACAATTTGTCGTTTAAATTCTTCGACCTCATCATCGACGCTGGCCCGGAGCTCTTTAAGTTCCGTGGCCATCTCGTCGATGTCCTCGGCCATGCGCAAAAGCTTGGCGTCTTTCGTCGCCATTACAACATTGTTCACCTCTATATCGGTCTCGAGTTGTTTGATTCTCTGTTTGAGTTTTTCCTTTTCCTCCTCGACGCGTCTCCTCTCGAGACCTTCTTCACCGGCTTGCCTGCTCAAGCGACCGACCTGGGTCTCGAGGCTCGATATCTTTCCAGACCAACTGGTCTTTATGTCCGAAAGATGAAGATGAGCCTCCTCCAACTTTCGTTCCAAAAGTGTTCTCTCTCTCATTAGATCAGCTATTCTCTCGTCGACGCTCGACTGATCATTAGACTCCAGAGCTACTCTCTGTTCGAGCACGAAGACCTTGATCATCAAGTGACGCACTTGTTCCTTCGTTTGAGCGAGCTCGCCCGACAGCTGAGCCCTCTCCCTCTGCGTCGCGTGACGCAATGTTTCCATTTCATCCTGAAATCATTATAATTCTGCATACTCGTGAATCTATCTGTAGATTTGTCGTAATTATTGCATCGTTGTTAAACTCAACAAGCGTTTGCATTTGTATTAATACAATGAAACAATGACAAAGTTCAGAAAGCCCTCGCTCGGCCCATCACCCCTCCATCAATATTGCTTTATTACTATGCCCACATTTATAGTAAAAAAGAAAAAGTAGTAGCAGAACCCCATCACCACAGCTAAGCGTTTAAAGTACTCGAAAGAGTGTTCTCATGGCATGGAATACGATTAACAAACAAGAGACGAACGACAATGAACGAGTGGAAATGTTCAGAGTGAAAATGATTAAAAGATGAAAAAGAGATGACGCATATATTGTGCCGAACATGACGAATGAATATTCTCTCTACGAGAACTCGTTAGCATTGAAAATTTTATGAGAAAGAGGAGTTAATGATAGATCGATCGAACGAGTACGAGAACTGTGCTTGACAAAGGCTCTCCCGACCTGGGATTAAGCTCCGACTATTTTCAACAATAGAGCTAGCAAAATAGCAGCTAAGCTTTTTTGGAAACGTACCTCTAGCCTCATGACAGCAGCGTAGCATCGACAAATTAGCCGGAAAGTAGGTACCGTCTAATTTGCGCTCTGATGTCTCGTGTGGCAATTTTTTTCTTAATCTTCATGCGTATCGTATTGTCCCTCAACTGGCGTGTGTGTGTGTGTATGGAACTTTATTTCACATTTCATAACTTTTATCTATCACTAATTGATTAAAAAACAAAAAAAATTATACGATTTTAATGAAACGAAATACGATGAAAAACTTTGTCAGTGACCGATCGATGACTTTTTCCAAGTCTTCGTTGTTGTTGCCTCGTCCGTTTCTCCTATCGTAATAGCCTCGCCGCACGAGAAATTTCGACGAGACTGTGCAATATTTTTCGGCGAATACACGAGTTATACCACGCGGTGAGATACTCGCGGCGAAGCTTAAATAGTATATGAGCTGCGATGTTCATATACGAAATTCAGCGGCGTGTCAGTCAGTAAAAAAAGTGCGTAAAAATAATGTTTTTTTTTTTTTTTCAAACTGGCAAATGGCGACAACATAACACAAAGCGATATTATAAAGGAATCAGCAAGAAAAACAATAAAAGAGCCCTCTGCAAGGTTGGTCAAAAACCTTGGTGTGAGCGGTGTCAAGCGTGCTTTACTCAGTGGGAAACGAATTGGATTTCGGGATTTCAATGCAAACGGATGGGTGAAAAGCGGGAAGAGCAGCGTATTTCGTTGCTACTGTATCTGCGGTATACTAGATTCGTGGGCTTATGGATTCAACGGCACAAAAAATAAAAAATAAAACAAACCGACGCTATGTCGCACCAGCATAAAACGGAATAAAACCGATAAATTCGTTATTAAATAATTCAAACAAATCAGCGAGCATACGCAGCTGATGCGGATACTTTAGTGAAAATTTAAAAAATGACAGAATAAAAGTAAGTGGCAAGGTAACGAACCAAAGTTCCAAAAAAAAACTTTACCAAACACAACGTCCGAGCTTTGCAATATCGAATCTTTACTCACCTGAACGTTAATTAATTCATCCTCGTAACGTCTGAGCCGTGTAACTTCGGCCTTTAGACTGTCGACCTCGGTCATAGCCGTCTTCAAGTGATGAGATTTTTCTTCCACTTCTTGTTCCTTGGCCAATAACTGCGATAACATTAATTATTAATACATCGCTTCTGGATCTTTCCGTTGAAGATTATAACTAAAATTAAAAAGAAATTCTCTCACGAGATGTTTGATCTTGGCCATCTCTTGAGTTTGAAACCCTTCCAACTGCTCGGCATCCTCTTGAAAGGTGTAAAGCTTCTTTTTGTACTCTGAAAGACATATGGGTGGATAATCCAGGAGACCAGATGCGACATGTGGCTAATTCTATTGCATAACACAATACTGTATTTAAAGAGCAAAGTCTTCTATGGATGCTGCGGTCCATAGATTCATTTAACATGTCGTTCAACTACGAGAGACAACGGAAACTAGTCTCGATCTAACAAATTATAGAGAACGATACGCACCTTCTGCATTTTTCAATGCAAGTTCCAGCGATTGTTTGGAGTTTTCAGCTCGTTCTCTCTCCTCCTCGGCTTTGGTTTTGTCCTTCTCATGTTTTTCCATGGCTTTTTTCCAATCCTTTTCCTTCTCCAAGAGCTTGACTCTCCATTCTTCATTTTTTTTTTCAAATCTCTTGAGAAGTTCAGTTTCCTTCTTCGCCAAACGTTTGCGCCACTCGTCCTCTCGATTCTCAAGTCGCTTGAGATCTTTCGCCGATAGTTGAGTGCCGTCGCTGAGTTTGAGCTCAAAACTGTTTTCACGCTTAAGCGGTTGAGGCGAGGACGGCGACACGGCGTTGTCTTCTCTTGAATCGTCCAACGATATTTGCGAGCCACTGACGCTGCTCGTAGAGCCTATCTGTTATGGATTACGACAATGAGACTGTAGAATAGACGAGTGCGACGGTAATGCATCAATTTGTAAAATGTATTATTATTGCTCACCTGGAATGGATGTTTCGAGTTTATACCGCGGACGGTGCCGGCATTTCTCACGACTGTGGAAACGTCGCTTCCAATTTCATCGCGTATCTTGTTTTTTAGACTGGCAAACATAATGCTGGGATATCCCTCGGGTAGTTGCTACAAGGATGACAGATCTCGCACTTCCACCTGTCAACGTCAACGCTACGATCCAACGAGCAACGAAAAACCAGATTGTACGATGTATCAAAAAGAGACCTTGCGATTAATTAACCCATCAAGCACACCCGTCATTTTGTACTTTTATCCGAGTCGAGTTGATTCAATTAAAAGAATCGTAAAATGAAAAAAAATTTATGGGTAAATAGAACAACCCGTGGCGAAGTAGCAGTTATCAGTATGTACCAACCGCTCGACTAGCCACATGCCAGCTGCCTGCTGAATAGTGCATGAGTTGTCCTATAACTACCACTTTCTGGGTTATCGAAATAATCCCGTGTTTCTCACTCTCGCGCATTAGGTGAACGAAACCTGGGAAAATGAGAGCATTCGCTTGTAGCGGGAAACGTGGCCCCACCCCGACTGACTTTATTTCCTTCGCTCGTGCTTTCTTCCGATGCATACCTCAAATCGCTCATACATATCACGAAATTTGCACAGCCCAGTATCATCAGCAACCACATAATAGCGTATAACGTATGATAAGTCAATAAATTCACGAGACTGAATAAAATCATTCCAAGAATAATTTTTACAGCTGTCACCAGAGATTGTTGAATAATTTTTTGCACCGAACCATCGTACATCGATGTCATGACGTTCGAGGACAACGTTTTATTATATTTTTTATCAACCGTGTACTGAATTTTCATAAAATACTCGATTAAATTAAACAATTTTATTTAATTTTGAATAAATCGTAAAACCGATCGGGGTATCGTTACCAAAAGTATTGATATTCAAAAGTCCGCGTTAATCACATTATTCACGGGCCAAAGTTGCCGGCACTGCGTAGTGCGAGCGCCAGCAGTGGCGGCATCGCGAACTCGCCATTTAAAAGTTTTGACGGTTTACTGCGGTTGTGAATATTATGTGAAGTGGTTTGTCGCAGATGCAAGTGAATTGTTTAATGGACACAACGCGCCAAGGAAGTGCAATAATTGATCAATATGCTCCGGGAATATCCAGATGATACTGCTATCTCGATAAATTACTTCGACGCGTAAGTGTATTTAATAAATATTAACATTTCGTCGCATATACTGTCCTATCGTGTACATTCGATCGTCTATCCCAATGCGTGTTGAAGTAATAATACAGCAGCGTGACATAGGCTTTGTGGAGGGGATATTTTTATGGGTACACGCGTGTATTCTCGGTTATTTTAATAAACAAACGATGACTTACGAACATTTCTCAAGGATACACCAGCAGAGAGATGATAGTGCATAGTTGTGAATGACAATTGTCAAGATGCACGTGTATGAATGTTTATTGAACGTTCCTTCCGGTTGTGCACCAAGGATCATGTGTTCACAAAGAAGATTTACTTTCAGCAACAACTTTCTTTCATTCAAATACAATGCGTGTTAAGGTAGTACGACAGCGGCGTGACGTATTACTTGTCAAGAAGACATACTTATCGGTACACGCGTGCATTGTCAGTATTGTTATAAATACAAACGAACAATGTATTACGAACATTTCTCGAAGATACACTAGCAGAGATATAATAACGTATGACAATTGGTAGAAAGCACGTAAATGTATGTTGAGTGTACGTTCTTGCAAGTGATGCACCAAGGATCATGTGTTTACAAAGGAGATTTACTTTCAAAAATAATATTTGTCCAAGGCGCATACACGGAAAGCATTATGAACTTTCTTTCATTCGATTCCAATTAGTCCTAAAGTAGTACGACAGCGGCGTGACGTATGACTTGTCAAGAGGACATGCTTATCGGTACACGCGTGCATTGTCAGTATTGTTATAAATACAAACGAACAATGTTTTACGAACATTTCTCGAGGATACACTAGCAGAGGTATAATAACGTATGGCAATTGGTAGAAAGCACGTAAATGTATGTTGAGTGTACGTTCTTGCAAGTGATGCACCAAGAATCATGTGTTTACAAAGGAGATTTACTTTCAGCAATAATATTTTTCAAAGACGCTTAAGCGGAAAGCATTATGAACATTCTTTCATTCGATTCTAATGCGTGCTAAAGTAGTACGACAGCGGCGTGACGTATGACTCGTTAAGAGGATATGCTTATTGGTACACGCGTACATAGTCAGTATTGTTATAAATACAAACGAACAATGTTTTACAACATTGAGTTTAAGTTCCTGCCGGTGCTGCAACAAGTACTAATGTTCTTACTAACGAGGCTTTCTTACAATAACAATATTTGCTGTAAGTTTGTACTTAACATTTTTTACTTTAACGCTAACCCGCTAATTATTGTAAATACTTTGAACGCTACTCAGAAGACAAACATGTCACTGAAGAAACCACACCGTGCTGTCGTAAACGGTCGGATGTACGTCCACTCTTTGGCATAATTGTGATAGCGTGCATGTGATTACACAAAGACAGCACAGCGACATAAATTATGTTGGTGTGGGGGTGGGGGTTGGAGGGGGGGACTCTTATCTGTACACGCGTGCATTGTCAGCATTATTGTGATAATAATCGAACTTTTCTCAAGAATACACTAAGCAAATAAAGAATAGAACATTGCGATTGACAATTGGCAGAATGTACGTACCTATCGGTGTTACAGTTAGTACAATGCGCTTATAAATTCGGCTTTCAACAACAATAATTGTCGAACGGTCTTACGCGTCGAGTATTCCGAACTTGCTGAACGGTACTGAGTGATAAAACGTATTTATAAAATAATTATAATGAAAGAAAAAGATCTCGATAGCGCATAAACTATCTCGGCGTAACGTATAAGAATATTTTTCATTCGTATTACTTCGAATATTAATGAAATGCTTGCGACAACGACGACCGCGTATCTACTCTCGACGAGGGTTACCCGGGTCATTCGGATTGTCAGTGCTCTTCGGTAATGTTGTTTTATATTCCATATATGCATATTAGATTATTGTCCGGTGGTGCGTTCTTCAGAATCATATTTTTTTATTGCTATAGTCATTCGAATAATTCGATTTCTCTTTTCTCTCATGATTTCCGCGTAGTAAATATATTTATTTTTCATGTGACAAACATTGTAATATTATTAAAAAGTATTTTTTAAAGGATCTTCGCTTACACGATCCGTTGACGATTTGCTCTATCGATATTTACTTATCACAGAGTTCTCGTTAATAAAATTTTCATTAACTTCCTTAAAATTCAATCGAAATTATATTCGTTCTATAAATCGTCAACAAATGACTGTTGAATTAATGAATAATCTATTTAAAAATTCGGGCATTTGGCGGTAAAGTAAAAATGTATGTTATAAAGAGCTACAGAAATATTAATTAATAAAAATCGTTTTATTACTCATTTATAATGAATTGTTGTTAATCGACAACCTTATTAACGCTCGTATTATCTCTAGTGTATTTAATATAATCATTAAAGTATGCAATGTAGTATATTAAATTAATAGCTGACTTAGTAATGAGAACGAAGCTGGTAATTATGAAATTTAACTCGTCATAATTGGTATAACATGCGCGTTAGATTTGTCGTAGTTGAGAAACACTGTACCCCCGGATCGTTGCAATGAGTTTATGCCACACGCATACTATCTTGTTCGTACGTTTGCCCTCGTGTGTATGTTCGCAGGACCGCGCAGTGCAAGCTGAGAAATCCCCTCTCTTCGTCATTGACGCTTTTTCCCTTTCCTGCAGCTTCTCTCTCTTTCTCTTTCTGTCTCTCTCTCTCTCTCCCTCTCTCTCTCTCTCTCTCTCTCTCTCTCTCTCTCTCTCTCTCTCTCTCTCTCTCTTGGATCTCTCCCCCTTGCACCATGTGTCTCGTTCATCCCCCGAGTTGCGGGAGAGCACAGAGCGATGCTTCGAAACAACAACCGAGCCCCTCCACTCCAAAGAGCTTCGCTTGATCCTCCATCGTGTTCGAGGCTCATCGCGCGGTACGACGGACTCGCCGTCTTCGGTTCAGTCGAGTTCAACACTTCTCCACAGTTCGTCACTTATACGTTCGTAATCGTGTAAATACGAAAATAATAAAAAAATCTTTTTGCAACGTTGGTACTGTCCGTTATCATCGTGACCCGAGGATTTAAGTGCCGTAACCTTCGTACATATTAGACTGCGTGTTTCTATGTTTGATATGTACACGAACGTTTCGATAGTGAATGCGAGATCATCCTGAAACGATGGGACACATCAGACCGTCTGTTAAAAAACGACTTTTATTTGCTAAAAGGATGATTTACAAGAAGGACAGAAAGTGGGCCAAAAAGTGATTGATAGGAGATAAACAGTGCTTTCCGTTGCTTTCTCAATTAACTATTCTAACGTATCATTAAAATTCATTAAATTATTTTATTCTACGCGCATCTACGTACAAAGATTTATATACTACAGCAGCACATTTAGCGAGTACGTGATTTCGTCACGTGCTTTACCGTCTCATCGATACAGAACTTTTATTGAGTCTGATGGTTACCGAGTGACGTCAATTTTCAAAGCTCCTGCAGACGATAAATCGGTGAAACGCTTTTTATTCAAAGTTCTCGTTACAATCACGAAATTCCCAACGAAATAAGAAAATAGTAATATATATATATATGATTCCCTCACGAATACACAAGACTGCCACTGATAAATGCCAAAGTATGTGCCAAAGACTTTGAGTACAAGGATAATTCAGTATTAAAAAAAAAATATATATATATATATATATATATATATGTATATATATATATATTTATCACATACAATCAAGAGTTTATAATATTCAAGCTGAAGCCCAGCTGCTCTGTTATCGTTATACAGTTGTTAAAATTTTAGAAATAATACTATTGACAAAATATTGTTAAAAATATATCAAGTACAAGGGTTTTCCAAAGTATCGCGTGTTTAGAATTTAAACACATTGACGATTTAGTGATTCGTAGGTGTGAATGCGAGTGAGAGTGAAGTTACGTTAATAAAAGAGACGATATATATATATAGAAATTCGTATATAATGAAAACGTTGTTCGGAGGGTACGGGTATTCGTATCCAGGGCCGAACAGTCCCGCATCCCCGACTAGGACCAGTGTTTGGGGCAGTGCGTCCAGTCCCTTTCGAAAGTAAGTTGTCACATACTTTTTATTATATTCACTTAGCTCTCGATTAATTAACAGATCACTCCTTCTTGCCTTTTACCCACCCATATTATAACTGAATATGCAACCATCTGTGGCGTATACCCCATGCTCTATGTAGAAAATACGTTCACGTAGAATTGAAGCAATTGTTCGTGCGTGTTTTGTGATGCTCTTGTTGGTCGGTTGATGCGGCTAACGAGCTAAGCGTCAATTGAGGAAGCTTTGAATATTAGCACATTTACGTTTCGACGACGCAATGCGCTGTTGCGATATTTCGAATGCAGCATACTACCGACTAAGCAATGTTAAGTTGCTATTTTTATGTATAATATTCATTTTATTTTATTCTATATTTAAAGTCCTAAGAAGATAAATATTTTGTAGAGACAATAAAATAAATAGGAATATCGAGACTTGGAAATTAGGAAATTACTGATTAATCGTTTGTAGAAAAATTTTAAGTACGGGGAAGTACAGAGGAAAAGAGAATCAAAGAGAGGATTAACCTCACAGAGACAATAGATTTAACGATATACATCGTGGATTTATAATAACAACACTAAGTAAACATTAGCGGAAGAAACAGTTTTTAATTGCACGAACTAAATGCAACTGAGTTGAGAGATGAAAGAACGTACCTTCCTTTCGTTTTTATCAACCAAATACTTTTTTTTTGGTTCTAGTCACGCAATATATTGTATTTATATGAAAACTAAATAAAATTTTACTTGCTCATAGAGGAAGCTATTAGATGGTGAACATTTGTTTTTCGGTATTTTCATGTAAACGTGTTCAAAATGTGCCAGAATGTGTTTGGAAAACACGTTTTTTTTTTTTAATTTCCAGACGCGCGTTTATAATTTGAGAACGGGATGAGCTGCGAAGCATTAAACAAACAAATTTGGTCAGGTTCAACGCAACTTTTTGTTTATTGAACGGTGCTCGATATCGAGTTTGGACAATATCGGTGTAAAAGTTTGAATTTAATGGGATTTTGAATTTTCAATTTTGTTGTCATTGCTATAAATTTGTAAAATCTTGAGCAATCGAGCTAAAAATTTTAGAGAAACTTTGTGCACGTAATTAAGGATGTTACGAGATGTTTTATGTAAAATTTGATCGAAATTTATGTAAGCGTTGAAATTTTATAGAAAATTCAATTGATCAAATTGAAGATTGCTATACTTTAACCCTTTGCACTCCGTTGTCGCCGTATTTGCGACATTAAAGCCTCTATGCCCTACTAGGCTGGAGTGCAAAGGGTTAACAGAATGAATGGCCTGAAATTTCAGAAACACTTGAACAAGCGATTTAAAAATTTGTCGCACATATTACTACGTGATACGTTGTCATTGTTTGCTAAAATTTTCCTTAAAATATATTAAAGCAATAAAATATTCAAAACATTTTGAATATATTACATTTCTTTATCATTAACATTTTTTTATATTTTAGTTTATATCGATGATTTAATATCAGAACGGCGTATAAGCATCGTGTATACACACACACACGATATGCTTTTTTGACTTTAGGCCATCGATATAATTACTAACAGAATAGAATGCGGTAGCTCAGGTGCTTCCGGATTATTTTCCATCTTTTCGACAAAGCTTTCTCTACGAAGAGTTCAAAATTGATCGCCATACTTCTTCGTAGAGATAGCTTCGTAAAAGTTGAAAAATAATGAGAAAGCAATATGCGAGGTTCTACTTTGCATCCATGTTTTTTTTTTTTTTGTAATTCAGTGATTGATGATGGATCGGAGATGGAATTTCGCGCTGTAGAAAATCCAACGTTTTCACGAGGACACACTGAGAGAAAAATTTGGTAAAGCCAACTGAATCTATGGTTACAGGTAGCGATCTAAATATTTAGCTGATTGAAATAATATTTAGTCATTCGAATAAATTGAACGTTTTGAAAATTAAATATTTAGTTTGTTAAAAAAAGATTTCGTTCAGTTGAACCGCTTTTAAATAATTAGATATTTAGTTCGCCACCCGCAATCGCGGATTAGTTAATTTTGCAAAGTCTTTCTCTCAATGCAGAAACACGAAATATGCGCAGAAGTAACAGTCTCGAATTGTAAAAATGAAAGAAATGCAAAATTACATCGAGTGACCGAAGGACGTATCTCTTATGCTACTGCGCAGGCAAGTACGCCCATCTGGTTTTATTGTTAGTCAAGCGATAAAAGATCCAGGTTAACGAGAAACTAATCATTTTTTTTGTAATGTAGTAATCAATTGTGGATTGGAGTTGGTAGTACGGTGTAGAAAATATAACGTTGTAAGAAGAATTGGTCCATGTTGAGGGTGACCCGGCGAGGGAGACCGCGCAGCGAGCGTCCTCCCAAAAGTATTGATCACAAACTCGCCTTTTGTCGTGGCTAAAGCAAGTCACGCGGTAGCTCAATATTCTTTTACGACGCAGATCTCAAGGAAGGACACACATTTTGAGAGTAAAGTACGTTGATTGGCGAGATGACGATGAGCGAGGCTGCGAGTTCTATGAACTCGTTGCCCGTAGCAGACAAGCAACACGCCCACATAAATTAAGTTAAACTTTACGCAGTGTAACTTGTATAGAAGATAAGAGAGGCAGAGAGATGGCGGTTTCCGCATGCATTCCTTAGTCTGAATCCGCTGAATCTTACGGATTCATTGTGATCTTCGAAGCCCGGAGACTGTTAGTGTTTGAAATTCTATTTCGGTGACGAAACCTCGGCACTCACTACGCTCTACGCGAACTTTGAACAGCCGCAACGTGTGCCAAACTCTATAGTTTTTATTATTCTCTTACTACCACCTTGGCGCCGAAGGTCCGAATGGGAGAATACGAACGAAGATTCTGAGAAGCACGCATCGGAATGGCTTCGATCATCATTCGTTCTATCCCTTTTTCTTGGCGATGTATAAAAAATTGTAGACACCGCCGGCACGAGAATCTCTTTCCACGGGTAGGATAGTCACAAGACACATTACCAAAATAAGCCCCGGTGACCTGTACCAATAGGACCACACAAATGCGCTTTGGTTGCTATTTTCGTCATTCTGTATCGTAAAAAGAATAATCGAGAAGTTGAGACGTGAGCTCTCTTCGGTTAATTCTCTTTTTCGGTTCCGTACTCGTTACTTACTCTTTCGTTTTGCTCTGTTCTCTTACATCCGAGTTCAAAGGCTTCCACATAGAGAAAAGGGGGTGGGACGATGGGGGACAGCAGGGGTAAGATGCAGCTGAACTAAATGATAACGACTCGTGGATAACGGTAACGCATTGTAACTCATTTTTATTAAATTAAATCTATTTTATGAGCAAAACAAAGGAGGAAGATTAACAAGAATAAAATTTTCGCGCTCGGCAAATGTACATACAGCATGTGCTGTTAGCGGTGTAAGGATGTAATAAAATGACTCATCAGTAGTGGTGATGAGTAGCATCCTACTGTTGTGTACGTGCGCCTGAAACTGTGCTTATCAACGTGGTACTTGACTGTCCGGATTTTACCACCGAGCTCGGAAATCGTTTATCCGCCGATCACGTGTTTTTCCTGGGACATATTAAACAAAATATTTACCGTTGTGATGCTCGGAGGGGTTCGTGTGCATATCTTTGATGTCCTCATCGTGAACATCGTGGAAGAACTTGCGATGCGGTTTGTCACGTATTCGTGGTGATGATGATCGCGCTAGTCCACCCAAGCGACCTTCTTATAATGACCGCGTACCGAGCCGGGGCGTTGAAAAGAGTGAACTTTGTGGGACGTTCCAACTTCGGTTATCACCATTACAGTCAATACTATCGATAACGCAGTTACTGCGATCTGATATTGGTGTAAAAACGAAAGAGGAACTATCTAGAATCACATTAAGGCTCGTAGAATAAATTATTTGTGAATTATTCTCATTTTATTGTTAATTGTCTATGACGCAATATTTCGATCTATTGTTTTACTTGAATTTTTGTAATTATTACAGAATTCTTAGTAACGGTAACATTAAATATGGTGGTAAATGAAATCGCAAATGAACATTTAAAAAAAATTATTTAGAATATTTCTCAGTGAATCTATGAATCGACGATTTACCTTTGACAACATATTGTTAATAAAGAATATTTCGCAGGGCCCGTAACATCACATCTAGTTGAAACACCGGACTGATGTATTTCGAAAGATTCTCTCGGCTTGCAAAGATCTATTTTGTAGATCTACCAACTATTGGCTTTTAAATAACTTTTGATTTCTGTGTCCCTCAGTTGGAATCCGGTGATTCGCTAGGTTTTACACAATTTTAAAAAATAACAATTTATTCGCTATGTGCACGAAACTATATAAATGGCGTTGGTTGTGGCCAATTTTGTACTAATGACACGCTTTATAGAATGCAGTTGCACGGATAGCCAAAAGGTTGTGATTTTTTATACATTAATGAAGGAACAACGTCATTTCAAATTTTTTTAATAATTAGGAAATTCATGATAGAATGTATTTAAACAAATCAGAGCTTGAATAAAAATAATGTCCTGATTTTATAATATATTCAAAACCGTTTTATAGCAGCCGACAGTCTATAACTATCTTATTTTCACTAATAGCAAAAACATTTTATCAATAGTACCAAAACTCGACACCGTGATCGCTGACGATGAGTTATCCCCACTTTGTGCCCTCGTGCTCATAGCGAATAGTGCTGTAGTAGGAACTACGCTTGTAATCGACCGTGTAGAGAACAAAATCTTAAAACAATCGACCACCTACAACTGTATAGAAAAGAATGCGCGTTGCTGTACACGCTAGTCTTGATTATTCATTTTGCTTTGCGACCCACGGAGTTCACGGAAATCGCTTGACTTGTACCACGTCCACGTAGGTCTATATTAAAGCTTACTGGAAGTCCCTAAATTTACTCACTCCTTTTATTATTTTGCATACTTAAGTCGTCTTCGCGTGCACGCAAAGTGATTAGCAAGACTTGATACTTGGATTTTCTCGAAGATTTATGTACTTGCAGGCCGTATGAAGCGTTAGTCTTAATATTATAGCTCAATCAATTTCTAGTAAAACAATTTTTTCATTCTATATATAATATTCCTAAAATAACATCGTGACAATAAACTAATTAACTATTTATCTCAGTTCATGGCTCTTTCTGTAATTGGCGAAGACAATTGAAAAAAAAAAAACACCACCATTTCATTCGCACAATTATTCGTTGGCCAATAAATTGTCAAACAAATCATTTGTATTTCGAATTTTCACACAGATGTTCTAGATATGCGATATTTACGTACGTGCTCCAAAGTAAATAAATAAAGTAACGAGTACGTTAGTTACAATATCGTCGTTCGGTACTTTTCAATTGTTTCTATACAAGTTCAATTCATTAAATAATTTATTGTTACTCTTTGTTTGCAGTACAAATATGCCGTTGCAGGACATTACGATGGATCAAACGATGCCTACGGTAGATGGTCAGTATCAAACCTAACATTTCTTCATTATACTTTCTTAGCAATAACTGAGGTGTGAACTACGGATTACTAATAAAAAAAAAAACAACAAAATTGCTTTGTCTTTCTCTTGGTCAGACCGATAACAAAATTTCTGTAGAATATTAAGATAATAGATTGCATGTGGAGAGGATAGTTAGTTTAGCTTGGCTGATTGTCGGACCTCGCCGGATACGATGAGTGTCATGCTTTGCGTGCGTCCCAGACAACGAACGAGACCCCAACCCATAACTAATATTAATAACTTGTGACAAGTACCCGAGCCAGCCATAGATATTTTTGTTGCCGGTCTCTCTTCTACCGATGTTACACTACCCTACCATCGGAATCTAGATTAGAATTGGTCTTCGAACCCTCTAATGGATATACGTGTACGGCTACACTGCATTACACATGGTGCGTGAAACTGTAAGATGCTCCAGAAGCTTATGTAGCGAATCTAATGGGTGACGGAAGACTGAACCATCATTTCTTTGCCATATCAGGCATAATGTATCGATAATCGACACACCCTCGACGGTTCATTGCTCACATCCGATCGGGATGGTTCTTTATTGCAGCACGCGCGCATATACTTCATGGCACATGACGTATCATATCGACTTGCGAGTATGTTGAGAAAAATTATGTTAATTTAATTATAAATAATTTAGATTTTAAATAATGAGGAGTCGATGTACGAATTTAAACGCTAAAAATAATATAAATACGATATGCGCTTCATTAACGTTTGTCGATGGATTTGTACTTAAAAAAAAAATAGTCATTTTCTTCATAGGAGAATGAAAATGTTTTTATTTTACATTTTTTATTATATTGATAATTAGATTGTACAATCGTCTTAACAGATCGTGAAGGGCTTCTTTGAGACATATTTGAATGATTATAATGTTTTATAGACGTTTTTAGACGTCTCTGTGTTACGTGAGTAAATAAGATTTGATAAAGTACCAAGAGACTTTCATAGATTGTATTATCGTTAAAAGAAACTGCTGCGTTCGATTGAAGAGTATGGACACTCTAGAATTTTGATACTCGTGGCTAAAGATACAGAGTTCTTATCTAGCTATTGAGTTTCATAAGTGCATGGGTACCAGATGTAGCTACCGACCGGGCCGAGACGAAGAGACGCCAAGAACCCTCAACGGGTGCATCTGAGTCCATTTTCGACGCTCTTCTCCCTCTCGTTAGATTCTCAGAAATCGTACGTTCATTTCTGTCACCCGTCGAGCCCCTCTGTCTCTCGTTGCTCACCGTCTCCTACTGAAACCACAGCCAACTGGCTGTTTTACTATAGGCTACCTATATATATACATACATAAAAAAACGTTATTCTAAAGTATACTTTGAGAATTCTTATGCATTTAAATACATAATCTATGCGCTTTCTTCATTTTAATAATTCAATATTTTTAAAATTCAATAGAAAATCGTGTAATTAATTTATTTCGAGTATTTGCTGTCAACACAAATATTTATGATTATGTTCCATTTACGTTCAGAAAGAAATAATAAATGCATGTCCGATATAAAATATTTTTAAACTGTCTAAATATGTTAAGACGTAAAAGGAAATAAAAGATTCAGCGAGGCAACGTGGTAACGGTGATAATGAAAATGATAATGGAGGGGATAAGAACGGACAGAGACGGCGGAAAGCACGACCGAGGCCGAGAGGACTCGGGCATAGGGCACAACGAGAAACCGGCTTACCGAAATAAAGACAGTTCGAACGAATGGTTCCGGCCTAAATGTGTCATCTATAAATACGTGGAGCTTAGGTCTCGACTCGCGACACGCTCAATGCGCGCGCGCGCTCGCAAGGCACTCGCGATACGCACTGGTGCTTAAGCATTTGTCGAGGTGCTTGTTGCTGCAGGACAAAAGGGATAAAATTTGTCCAGCCCGATTGACCGATCGGTCACTGAGTCATCATCTCTCGAGGAAGTCCAAGAAATGCATCAAGAGTCCTTCACCTCTTGTAGTCGAGAATGACTTATCGATGATGTTACGATGAATCCACTCCCGAGAATTATTTCTTGCGATACGAATACTCATATAACCATTGGTGTAACCCTTAACGCTCAGTTCAAGGAGTACTCGACTGGTAATTGTAGCAAATAGCCAATTGAAAGTGGCGCCTATCCTTGCGAAAGTATGAGATGATATAGACAATCAACGCTATAATTTTAACTACAGGCTGCGACGTTAGTGTGGCATGGATTTTGGCTCAGTAGTCGGTGGTAGCTCGAGTCGACTCGCTTGCACTCTCGGACGGAGTTGCTGCTCATTTTTAATGACAATTCGTTCCCGACGGAAGGGAGATTAATATGCGTGACGCGAATGTGTGCTCGTCCGTATACCCGAGCCTTGCGAAAAGCCAATCTTCCGGGCTATGGGATGTGGTAGGTCAAGGTTACCGGACTCTGCGACCTCTGCGACTGATTCTGCGGGCATCGATCGAGCAAGAACCAGCGAACCCATCAGAATCGAAGTGATGTTTGGTAGGGTTACATTTTTTATCGTAATTGACAGATTAATTAACAGATTGGTGGGACAATAATATTTGAAAATAAGTATAAAATGATAGAGAAAAGAAAGGATCAAGTGAAAACGGTAATAGGTCGGCGTCGCCAGATATATGAACTGGCTGGCGGTAAGCCTGGTTCCTTGCCAAAGGGGTCTTGGCAGTTACAACGTTGTGAAGGATCTTTACCGTCGTCGCTGCCACTGCGAAGTTGGCACGTGTCGCTATAGTTAGTTTTGTATTAAAACTACAGAACAGTTTTCCTCTATTTTCAATCGTACAATAGCAGTGTCCAAGCTCTTCGACTATTTCGATTCTCGACTTCTGTCTGAAGCGACATGAACCTGAAAAAAAAAAGAAAGTCATTAGGGCTGGTTTCTGATAGATGAAATTTACGAGTCCTCGATTGACAAGATGTATGTAAGCAACGCGAATGCCTGAAAGCTGATTTGTCAGTAGTAATAAAATAGTAATTCATGAATCGGTAAAGTGCACCGCGGTTTTATCTTAAACTCGCGGAACAGCGCGTTCGAACGTATTTAAAGATAATGACGTTAGGGTGGGGCCTCGAAGATCACGTGGGGCTTGGGTAGCTTACGATTCTGGCCTCCAAAATTGCGTAAACTGCACTATGTATCGTAAGAAAGAAAAATTTATTAAATAACGACACTTGGTCAATAGATTTTTTTAACGAGAAGAGTTTTGTGATTTATTTGTCAGGTACAAATGCGAGGCCCTCATCCGTGAAATCGCCGACGGGCGGGATCCTCGGCAACACGCCTGGAATCGGAGCGGGCGGGAGAACGATGAAGGAGTACGAGGATCAGCTCGAAGCCCTGAAGAAGGAGAATTTCAATCTGAAGCTACGAATATATTTTTTGGAAGATCGAATGGGTATGACTTCCGCGGACGATGATCCTGTCAGGAAAAACATCGAACTCAAGGTTTCTATTTGTTCATAAAATGTATAATTATATCATTAAAAAAAAAAAAAAAATGAAATGTTTATTTTCACCTAAAAGTGAATCTGGTAAAGTCACGCAAGCTGCCCAGATCCGCAGGTTATAAACGCAGCGGCGGATAAATGCATGGTTGGTCGATTTTGTATGAATTTAATGTTTGCGAGACTCCATGGCTGGGGTTCATTATGCATAAATAGACTCCGTGACTGTATAACTGAAGTGGAAATATGCCAACTGTAGTAAACTAAGTAATAAATTTACGCAAAATATTAAACTGATTTGTCCTCGTGATCGAAAAATATTTCGCTTTAGTAAACCAGGTAACGAATAAACGTAAAATATAAAATTTGCGCGAAATTGGGCGATGTTCAAACTTTTTCTGTGACTATCGGATCCACTTTTAGGTCTCGATATATCCGGCCTTTATGAAATTGTAAGCGGCAATGAAATAAATTATTGTAATACGCTTTTCCAGGTCGATATAGAGTCGCTGAGAAAAGAGCTTATAGAAAAACAGGTACTTCTGAGTCAAGCAGCCAGAGCATTCGAATTGATCGAAGAACAGAAGGATGTATCGTTACGTAATCAAGTTCAATATCAAGAATCCTTGGAGAAGGAACGAAAAAGAATAGCGGAGCTTGAAATGGGTAAATAACTTGAATTTAACGTATTATCGCGTATCGTGAATATCAATTTGTTGTGTCATAACGTTGCTTTATAATTGCAGAATTGGAGGACTATAAAGCAAAACTCACCGACACATCGATATACTATCAAGAAACTTTTGGAATAACACCAGAAAAAGCCTTGGAGCACAAGGAAAAATTACATCAGATGGAAGAAGTTGTAGCGTCTCTTGAAGCCGAGGTACACTCAACGCAAATGTATTAATCGTATTTCCAACAAATACGGAGATTACGGGGAAACTGTATAAAGGGTGTGAAGCGTGTTTGCCGACGGTTGTGTGCTTTACGCGTTGCGTGCTTCTGTCATCCGCTGAGAATGAGAGACTCGAATTCTAAACATAATCTCCGCGACGAACCGTAGGCGAACACTGTGTCACGTTATTCTTAGTAATGTTTATGTAAGATAAGATGGTTCAAGGGTGATAAGTAAGGGAGATCGCAGGCCGTTTGGACAGTTCAAATATATCCGAGGATCTTTACGGCAAAGTAGGAATCGATGAATACATTATTTCTTTTTCGTTATTCAGGTTAAACAGATAACAGCGAGTCTGGAGGAGGAAAGAAACTGGGCACAAGAACTGGAAATCGAGAGAGATCAGTTCCGCGATCGTCTGGAGGCGGAAACGAGACTGCGAGAGAAATTTTCGATCGATCGCGACGGCGAGATCGAGGGCTTGAGGGAGCGCGTTAAAGAACTCGAGGAGGAAGCCTTCAAGAGAGAGAGCGTTGTTCAGCAGCAAAAGAATGAAATTGCTGAAAAGGAACGAGGGATCAAGGAAAAATCCTTGCTACTCGAAGAAACAAGTCGAACGTGCGAGGAAGTCAATGCAGTCGCGGAGAAAAGGAAAAAGCAAGTTGCACAATTGAGAGTTTCCATCAAATCGAGAGACGATGCCCTCACGGATCTTAACAATAAACACCGCGCGCTACTCAATCAGGTTACAATTACAATTTTTCATTATGAATCTAACGTTGTTGTAAAAAAAATGTATTGCTGACGGAAAACCTAAATTTTATTTTGCAGTTTGAACAGAATTACGTGAAACGCTCATCGGCACCGAGCAGTCCATTGACTTCAACTCCCTTCGAGGGGTTACGTTCTCCAAGACTGAGCCAGAAATCTAGTTCTAGCCAGAGTCCATCGAAAAACACGAACAGTCCATTCGACTGGGAGCCACACAGAGATAGACCGTCGAGTTACACTTACCCGAGTCGGGAAACTAATTCGTCGTCGGACAACACGGAAGCCAGTGCCTTGAGCAAGGTTAGGATTGGTCGAATTCAGTGTATCTCTCGTTTAAGTGTAATACTTGGCAAATATTATTTATATTTTGACAATTTCCATGATAATTAAACGTTTGTAATTGTGTAACAATTTGTAATAATAATTGTTATAAGATAAAATTATTATTTTTGTCAGCAGGAAATTGAGGAGCGAGAACGAGAAATGAAGCGGCAGGAAGAAGCAAAGAAACAGTTGATCCTCAAGTTGTGTAACGTGAAAAAAACCGCCAAACTTACGGAGGATAAACTGAAGAAACTCGAGCTCGAGCACGAGAAAGCTCTGAAAATGATTCAGGGATTGATGTCGCTACAGCAAAAGCACGAGGATAAGCTGTTGAAGAAAGATCGTAAAATAATTGAAATGGAGTTGGAGCTTGATAAGATGTACAAAGGTTCTGACAGTAGGGTCAAGCGAAGCAGTCAAAACTCTTCAATGAGGAGAGAACTCAGTAGCGAGATGACGAATCATCCGGAACGTGACCAAACCGATCAGGTCAGTTTGAGAAAATTGGCACCACGTGTTCGGCATGATCAATAAACAATTTTAGCTTTGCCGATCGTTTCTGCTTTTTCACACAATGCACACACTTTTCATCATTCCTCACGTAATTTGTATCATCTAAGTAGCATTTTTCATTTATAATCGCTCGCTGTTAGCTTTTTTGCTTGCTTTTTTCCTTTCCTCCTAAATACAAAGAAATCAATAATTATTATTCGACGTTTGATAATTCATTATTTTACCCGCCGTTCAACCCTATGCGACGATTTTGCTTTGATAGATTTTTGACGGAATCGAGTTTCGAAACTAATCCCGCTCGAGGCCGTTCGCTAAAGCTGTTTCATATTCAGGTAAGCGTGTAATCCGATACTTAAGCTGTCTTGATGTCAAAACCGTGCGAAATACGTTTGTCGACAATTTCGCGATAATATTATGAATACCATTGTGGAAAGTTCCACGAGATATTTGCTTTGATGAAAATATTGTCATGGTTCGCACGACGAACCCATGGTCCACGGGAACGCGGTATTCCAACCGAGAAAAGACGCCTTCCTTACGGCTAATAATAGAAAACGATGTCTCGTGGCGCCTTGGATCCTACTACCGGAGTGCTTGGCGGTGCTCGAACAAGAATTCATTTCGACGAGTAAGGTGTAACCGCGTGCTTCTCCGTCTTCGAAAAATCTATCAATCTCTTACATTAGCGATACACGCACGATTGCCATAAATAATGACAAAAATAATCGGGACAGTTGATTAATGCGATTCCATGATATCGATAATAAGTGGCGCGCGTTTGCGCCCAAACCCGCGTCTTCTTCATTAAAAAAAAAAACAAACAATAACAATAAGTTGCTCATGAGTTACATTGAAATAACGCGTTAATAATAATCAACGGTTTTATTGTTGTGATAGTACTCGAATCGAGTATCAGTGTGGCACATCAGCAAGAAATAAATATCATGTTGTCCTGCTTGTGCACATCGATGCGAATGGAGGTAGGTACTCGTCGTAACGCTGTCACGCTTCCTTTAATCTGTCGCACTTGGCTTTCGTAAAATTCAATTCATTAATCTTCATCTATCCTACAGTTGATCCTTTACACGCAAATCTGCTTTATTGAAAACTCTATATACTTGACGCTAATTGCGATAGCTAACGCATTATGAGCGCAGCTTTAGAATGACATTTATTGAAGTTCATTGCTCTCGAACGGGGTCTAAGCGGCTGGAATGATTCTTTTAGGGACCCGCTCTCGTGACACTCGTGACTCCGAGATGTTGGCTAAAGAAAACGAAACATTAAATCGACACACCGATCGACATCCTTTTCCCGTACCACATGTTCCTGGCGCATGAATGCCACGTGTATCCAATAATGCAATGCATGCTAGCCCGATTTGTTTATTATAAATATTGTAATTGAATTTTTTATGTTGCTGAATTAAATATTAATAAAAAAATATATTAATTCGTTGATGAATAACGTTTTATGCTCGAGGGGCCTCGAGTTTCATTGATGGGGAAAATATGTTGTTTTTGTTTGTGCAGCAACGATTTGAGGATATGGAGTACAAGATTAATGAGCTACGCGACCAAATCGATAGTGTCAAGGCTGAAAAAAATCTTTTGGAGCGACAGATACAGGCTGATTCGGAGGTAAGTTATCTTCGGGATTTAGCGATGGCAGTGGTGTCTTGCCCACGCACCGCTCGCCAATGAGACATCGCACACGTTTGTGACTGCGAGTTGCATCTTGTGTTTTGGGGCTTCTTCAAGCGTCTTGGTCGGCGTGCTTATAAATAGATTGACATAAAAGCTTCGCGTGTATGCGTACGAGTTTTCGCGTATATTTGAAATGAGGCCGATTTCATGCTTCGTGGCAAAGAGTGCGAGAAGGGTGATGCGGCTCGTTGCAGTCGCTGTAAATTCCTCACAAATTGCTTAAGAATAATGTCACAATACGTATTCCGTTGTGCTATAGATACTCGAGGAACAACTTCACGAGAAGGAGGAAAAGATTGAGCTTTTGGAAATTGAGAAATGCTCGATGCAGCAAGAGTTACGAGAAAAAATGGAACAGCTCGATCAATTGAAGGAATCGTACGATTTGGCGACTGTGCGGATCGACAAATTTGAATTGGAAGCTGTAGCGGGAGAGCAGGAGAGACTTAAAGAAGAATTAGTCCTGCGAAATATAGAGATAGACGAGAAAAATCGAAAAATTGAACATCTGTCGAAGGATTTGCAAGTGAAGACGCAAAATCTTCAAAAATTGGTCAACACCGAGCTCTGGAGTAAGAACAAGGAAATAGCGAAGCTGCACAATCAGACGATGTCGGCGAATCAGTCGCAGGGACAGGATACGAGTCGGGGCAATAAGTCTGAATTGATGCAGCAGGAGGAGCGTGCGACATGTCAACTGGATGTTCTCTTGAAAGAGTTAAACGACATTGGCATTAAAGTCAGCTTTACGAGCCAGGTTGTACAGCTGAACTACGTCAATGGAAATGAAGCGATAGACATGAAAACTATAACCGAATACGTGCAAAAGCTCGTGAATCAAAAGAAAGAATTGGAAAGGGAAGTTGATTACCTAAGATGGCTCAAGCTCGTAGCGCAACCGGACGTTGCATCCACCCAGGAGTTGGATCATTGTCCTTACTCGGAAAATGACAGAGCGAGAAAATACTGCGAAATGTTGCGAACTCACGTTAAAGATCTCTTCAAATTCATGAAGGAAATGCTGAAAAGTAATCATTATCCGGACAGCATAAACAGCGATCACAGAAACATCGTGCTCGATGTACTTCTCAGCTCCAAGACGCTCTACGACGACTTCGTGAAAGCACAGGACGGTCATCTACCGTGGGACGACGTAGTCGACGATGGAATAACGGCTCGGCGAAGCCAGTCGACGGAACTTATGCCCATGGACGGAGTTCGAAAACCAGTGGCCTCCGAAGCTCAATCCGATTCCGAAGCCTTCTCGGAGCCCGATCGAAAGGTTTCTCTCGCTAGAATCGGTCTTCAAGAAACGCACAAGAATCACAAGTCTTCCAATAGACCACGAGTTTCAAAATATTCGAAAACTTTCAGCGATTCCGAAGATTCCATCGACTATGTGCCATATCACAAACCCAACCATCAAACGGAACTCAATGGAGAAACGGACTGCGGTCAACAAATACAACAACTTATGGAAATGAACAGGCTACTAAGCACGGAATTAAGTGCTCTTCGCGAGGAGATCTTGGCGAAAGTATCCTTGGACAATGTAAGAATCTATTTTCACTAAAGGACCATGATATTATTGCTAAATAATTTTATTTTACTATTTTAACGTCGGTTAACATTGATTTTTATCATTCGTAGGAAATTGACGATAAATTGGAGCCGATTATCGTCAAGTTGGAGAAATCACAAAAGTTGCACGAGCGATTGCAAAGTACTCTCGAGAGAAGAATGCACGAATGGAACGCATTGAAGAACGACAGCAAGCACAATGGTATCCGAAAAGCACAACTGGAAAAGAAAATCAGCGATGTTGAGAGTATGGCTGTCGAGATGGCAAAGCAAAAGAGCGATCTTTTACATTACAAAGAGGACACCGAGAGGAAGGCAGCCGAGATGCTTATCACCTTGAATAGGGAAAACGATGCGGTACGGATTGCTTATTTTTATATTGTATTTAATATTCTCATTCAATGCGTACCATTTTTTCTTCTTACAACTGTATCTTTGGATGGAATTTCAGTTGCGTTCGAGAATCAAGTTGCTGGAAGAGGAGAATGAAGTTACGAGGTCAAGCGTGTCGACGCTCTCGAGGGATCTCGATCAACTGACTCTGTCGCACAGTCAGGTCCTCGTGGAAAATACGAAACTCACGAATGATAAATTAAAATTGGAGCAAGAAGTCCGCAAGAGTGACAGCAAATACGACCTGACAGTGCGTTCCCTCGAGGATAAATTCAACAAGGAGGTAATAATGGTTTTTGTATATTAAAAAATTTAACATTTTATCAAACAATTCAAATTTTCTCACGAGGCTATTTCCTTCGCACAGGTAACAGATTTGAATCTGATGAACGATGCCCATCGGGCTCGGCTCGAGGAGCTCGAAACTGCTAACAAAGAACTTAGAAGGCACGTGGTTGTTTGCGAAGCGAGCGATTCCGCACCCAGTTCGAGCGGAGTATCTTCCATTCCTGCTGATTCCAATCACAAGCAAACGTGCGACGATCTGATGCAGGAATATCACACATACAACGTAATTCGATTGAACCTTTCTCGGTACTCCACAATATTCGTTGTATGTATAAGATGTGAGATGGTAATCCGTTCATTACAGGGCTCTCAATATTGGCTGTCGATAAATTACCCGACGTCGACGGGGCGCAGTAAGTCGAGCTGCTCACCGGATCTAGGCATCGAGAGCGACGCGGCTGTTTCGACGACGAGACCACTACAGGATACTCTGAAAATTACAGAATCCATGACAAATTTATTGAGCGACGAGGACTACAACTCAAATACACACAGAGGAATGCGAGATTTGGATCGTGACAGTCCACTCCATCTGGAAGGTAACCCTTTGCTTTTCATTTGCAAAAAAATATTCATTGTTTTATGAAAAATCTAATGTTTTCGTGTTTATAGGTCTTGATGAGGTGGATGCACTGAAACAAGAGAACGAAGTATTAAAGAGACGATTGATGAAAACAAGACGGGCTCTGGAGGACACGTTCCAGCATCTTTCAGCCTCAAATAAGAATAAGAAGAACGTGGAGAAGGCAATAACAAAGCAACTGATGATGACAAAGAGTATTCTCAAGAAGACTAGAACATACGAGGAACCGTATGATTGAGGTGAATGAGCACAATCTAGTGCTATGTTCCCTCGAGTGTCGATAAATGGAAAGAAGAATAAAAGTATCGAACATTCGGTGATTCGGGGAACGCGTTTTATCGCTGCTAGATACGATTTTTATTAATCTAGCTGTGTATACTTTTCAATTGTTCGCGAACAATGCTTATTCCTTTGATATATCGTTGGCCTGTTTTTTTTTATGCTGGAGCGTTTTTTTTGTCTGCAACCCTCTTCCAATCGAAGCGACTGACTGAAATATTTCTTATAAACGATCGTCGTTCCCCGCGGATATAAAAATGCGGCAAAGAAAACAATATTTTTTCACACGAGGGAAGCTTTTTCGCGAGAGACAGAGAAATTGCTAAATACAGAGGAGTTGTAACTATTGTACATTGAGAGATTTGTAAATATTTACGGTAAAGACCACGGGAAGATATCGATTCTTCGTCGTTTTATAACTTTTTTTTTGTCCCTTATTTAAGTATACGTATTGAATCGCGAAGGTTTTGCAAAGAAACCTTTATCGAGAGACGAACAGTGCACATTTCGTAGAAAAAAAAGTGTACTCTCTTACGTACAACGACAAATTCTAGAGTGTGTTTATTATAAAATAATATAACAGCTATAACAAAATCGTATTATCGTATAAATCTACACGACAAAGTGTCTGTAAATAAATGAGGAGGAATAAAGTGCCATTGTTACTTGCCGTACGATCTTACCGTTCATTTTCCGACCTGACGTCTCGAACAAATTACAATATCGATAAAGAATAACATCGGTTATGATAAATTTTTATTATCACTTGATGACTAGATAATAATATAAAGATTCGTAATAATAACTGATTTTTGTTGTTGTTGTTGAGTTGCGAACGCAGCGATTCTTTTCCATACGCAGTATGGGTTATGTATAGTACGGATATTGTCGATTGACAGGCAAATCACTCTTTAAAACTAATAGATCAAGTACGAAAATCGTAAACTTGTTTAACATTTTCTCTTTGCACTGTTGGATGGTTATCGAATCGATGATAAGCACTGAATCACCAATTCCGTCGATAGCTGTCAAACGTTTTATTCTTTTCTTTCTCCATTTCTGAAAGAACCTCGAACAGTGTTCACATCCCGAAATATTATGATTCTACACAGTAGTTTAATTGTATTTCGGTTTTGTGAGACGGACGAATCGATGAATATCTTAAAGGATTTTCATACCGAACAGTATAAAGTATCGAGCATCGGTAATAATATTTTTCCAATTGATTTTGGGATAATCTCGTGTGAGAATGATCCTCCCAAGTGCCACAGAGCGCTCGAGTATGTTTACTTTGTATATTGTAATCGGTACAGTTATCGGCGATCTCTTCTGCGAATCCTATTGGATAGAAAGACTCGCGATGATACCTATAACCGGACCGTTTACTTCACAATTACATGGTTTTCTTTGTTTTTTCTTCTTTTTTTTTTCACCGTAATGCGTTCATCGCCGAGTTGCTAACACGCAACTCTCAACATACAATATACAGGAGATACAATAAAATTCTTATAACCGACTATTTACAATATTTCACTTCATACATATGTAGCCTGATACAAGTGCCGTTTACGACGACAATGATATCGCGATGTGCACGAGGTTACTTACAATGGTACTAAAAGAATACAATTATCATCGGCAAAATTACATACGAGTCATCTACGCAACCTTCTTCGAGTACGATCGTCGAAGAAAAAGCCCGTGCACGATGTCACCGCGACGCGACAACACTTATCATCTAACGAATCATTGTTTCAAGTCTATTGATAACGGGAAACGAGGAACTTGTACATAAATATATATATCTATGTTTAACCGTAATATCGATGCGTATGGACTATGCTCGTACGAATGTCTTCTTCTTCTTCTTCTTCTTCATCATCATCATCTTCTTTAATTTCTTACCATATAGTATCGCACATTGTATTGTTACTAAAGCAATGCACGTGTTCTATATGGTACACAGAGTTGTTTTTACGCTGATAGTGATGACAAGTGTAACGACGAATCGTCGAAGGATGGGATGGAGGTTTTATTTCTTCAGGTGGGACGGTACAGTCGAGTACAGTCTTCAGAAAACAACGTCAGCTCTGGCTCGACACTCGTTTTCGTTAGGCAATCGAGAGTATTTAACGTACGGCCGACGAGTCATTCTATGTACGGTATTCGCATAACGATTTTTTAACATTTATACTTATGTGGCGGGTTATGTGGCGTAGTGAGGGTGGTGATGGGGATGTTGTGCAGGTTCACCGAGCCAGGAGTCTGGCGATGGAGGAAAATCTGGATAACCGCCTGGTCCAACACCGGGTCCGTTTCCTCCACCACTTCCGCCACTTACCGCGCTGGGTCCACCACCCGCGCTTGATTCATTACTCAGATCCGATCCTGGTCCTGCAACCATTCCACCCGTTCCACCTGATGAAGATGAAAACAATTATACTAGATGATAATAATAATAATAATAATAATAATAATAATAATAACAACAACAACAACAACAACAACAACAACAACAACAACAACAACAACAACAACAACAACAACAACAACAACAACAACAACAACAACAACAACAACAACAACAACAACAACAATAATAATAATAATAATAATAATAATAATAATAATAATAATAATAATAATAATAATAATAATAATAATAATAATAATAATAATAATAATAATAATAATAATAATAATAATAATAATAATAATAATAATAATAATAATAATAATAATAATAATAATAATAGTAATGATACCATGAACAGTAACAATAGCAACAGCAAGAACAATAGTAATAAGAAAAATCATGAGTTTTCATAACATCCATTAGAGGTTTCCTCGTTACTAGTTACTATTTCTGCGAGTAACGGTTTTCCGTTAGAAAAATGAGTGCTGGTCAGTAAAAATCTATTAATTACCAAGTGTCGTGTAGACGGAGAGTCCGGTATCCGAAGGATAGGGAAATTGAGGTGGTAAAGAGGGTGATCGTGACGTTGATAGATATGGAGGTGTCGCGGCTCCTAGATAACCACGTCCTGATCCACCACCACCGGGAGGTCCCGAAAGACCACTGCCCCCACCGTTACCCGGTCCACCAGGACTCGTACCCTCACCATCCAGTCCCATATTTACGACTGTGCCGTAACTATCGTTGCTCAGGTCTGTTAAAAAAAAAAAAAAAACAATATTTTATACGCGTTACAGTTTTTAAGTAGTATGGTTTACTATATGCCGTTAAGTGCAATATAGAACTTCTATATTATACAGCGGTGATGCGGCGTGACGAAGCCCCAGCCCCCTAACCCACCCCGATCATCTGCTTCGATGGATGGCCAAGATATCGCCCTTATCCGATAATTCTATCAACTTCCGTGTCGACTCTGTCTATGCTTTAGATTGTGAGGCACGATAAGGGTTGGCTTTTGACTACAAAACAAGTTACGATAATATTATAAGCGTATAACGTCGTTTTCGAATTTAGAACGAATTCGGCTCGCCCCTATTTCTATTTCTCAACTACCCCCTAAATATTGATGTTGATATACGAGTTTACACGAGCCTCGGATAAACAGCGTAGACTCTTAACGAATTCAGTCATCTTCCTAACAAAGTAGATGTGTCGGATGGTGTTTTTTTTTTTTTTTTTAACGAATTATGTATCACGCCAGAAGGGTAGAATGCTCGATAAAAGGTCAGGAAGCCCAGTTCGGCCGAGTGGCGGACGATAGCAGCAATCTTGGTTAAATCTCGGAGAGGCCGTAGCTGCCGGCTGGCAGTTAGCCGAGCAATCTACTGAATATTTGAAGAGTATACGCAAGTGCGATGCTTCTACGTCGCTCTAGCGTATAAAGCGAAACCTGGGGAGGGTAAGAAGACGAGGGTGAACGTACCACCGCACACACCCCCCCTTTCTACCCATTGTTCGAAGCTTTCCGGCATTTGAAACGACTGCCTTCGGCCTATAAAACACCATTGCGACCGCGTAATTTCGTCCGGTGTCTGTCGCGAGAATGAAGATTTGGTAAAATAGTGAGATGCAGGTGGATCGAGTTACCGTGATGTCCGAAGGAGGAATCCAGGTCGATCTTTAGCTCATCCTTGTCGAGGAGCTTATCGTGTCTCGGCGAGTGCCCACCCGAACCGCTTCCCTTCATACTCCGGAAGTACTGAGACCATCGCGTTCTTCCAGCATCCTTCTTCAGCCTCTTTTCTTTCGCTCTTCTGATAATTACACGATAAGAAAATCGATTTATCGATATGTAATCGCAATAATAAATTACAATTAAAATTAATAATAAAGAAAAAATAATTTATTAATATTTTCAATGACAAAATCATTTATGGTAACAATTACTTTATTAAAATTATCTCGATATCTTCTAATTATGAAGAATTCATTGTAAACAATTCAATTAGGATAATTAGTTGTTTTTTTTACCTATTTTGAAACCAGACTTGCACCACACGCATGTCGAGCCCTGTATCTTGCGAAAGTTGTTCCCTCACGTGTCTCGCTGGTTTTGGACTATTGTTGTAAGCGAGTTTAAGGGTTTCCAACTGTTTAGCTGTTATCGTAGTCCTCGGCCTTTTGTTCGGTGGTTCGCCGTCTATACTTCCTCCATCAGCCAATTCTGTAAAGAATTTTTGTAAAAGAGATTAGTAAACATTTATATCAATAATTTTTCTTATTAACAATTAGAAAATACCTTTCGCTTTAGCTTGTTCGTAATCGGGCTTGCACACAAGTTTCCGATCTTCCATGAGGTAAAATTCGTCTCCGGTATCGAGTTGTCGCGAGCAGAGCGCGCACGAGAAACACGTAAGATGATAAACGAGTTCCTGGGCTCTTCTCACGACCTGCGAGGGTGCCAATCCTTGGCCGCAGCCCGCACATTTCGTCCCGAAACGCCTGCCACACCAACAACACACAACATTTGACATTACATTCACAAATTAAACCACCAGAGATCATCTTTTATTCTCAATATTTCAAATAATCTTAAGTTATTCATTTTCTTTACTTTTAAAATATTTTATTTATAGAAAATATTATGTCGCGATAGCAAAGTCGAATCTTTTTAACCAACTCTCGAGATCTATCAATTCCTCGTCCTTGTCGCAAGAGGGTGCGAGGAAATAAAATATGGCGTCTTGGATATTCAGAGGAAATACGAAAAGATTCCAAGTACGAATACTGTATCTTCCGAGTGACAATCAATACTCTCACCGAAGGCGCGAGCTTCTTGAGAAAGTTAAAATGTCAGCGAATGCGCGTTCGTCTTTATCCAAGAGTCCAGTGATCCCCCCGTGCAACCCTTACTCCGCAAACTCGCGCAAATATTTATTTAAAAAATTGTAGATACGATAAAATTTGTATAAAAACTTAACTATAAATAAATATTTCAATGAAATAAAATGTAGAAATTGATGCTTACTTGAAAAAATCGTCTTTGCAGAATACATGACCATTTCTCGCGAAACACTTGTTGGTCAGTCTGGTTCCGCAGTCTCTGCAGGTGAGGCATCTCGCATGCCAGCATCTTTCCAAAACCCTCAGGACGTACCTGTCCAGTATCGCTTCTTGGCATCCTCCACATTTTGGTATCGAGGCTGTTTTCCATTTTTTTATTTGTTATTATTCAGCAGCAGTAGCAGCAGCAGCAGCAGCAGCAGCAGCAGCAGCAGCAATAGCAGCAGGGATAGCAATAACAAACAAACAAAGAAACAAATAATAAATAAATATAATGTTGGCATATAAATCGTTTTTTAAATAAATATTATTAATCAAAGATTTTATTGTCTTTGATGTAACGAAGATGAATTTAGGTAATCAAAAATGTATAGTCGACTTGATAAAAGCATTTCTTAATTAATATTTATCTTTATTTTTATTAAACATTCGTATGAATATAGATTTAGCGTATTTTGCAATGTAAAAAATACTTTTGGAAAGTAGGAGACCGAAAAGGGGATATCTTTTCACTAAGTGGATATGAAACTTAGTGAAAATATATAAAACTATTCGGCAATAAAAATAAAAACCTATGGAGATATCGTCATTAAAGTATATTCGTAAAATATAAATAATCTTAGTGCGAATAAAAACAAAATTAATATTTTTCCAAATGTCAGTTATAGAATAAATATATTTTAATTGTTAAATATATTTTCCAAAAATATGTGCAAACATAAAATAACAAATATGCTATTAAAATAATTCGAGAAAAAAATATTAATTTATTAAATAATAAATTATTTAATAATAATAAATTATAAATAAATAAGGAAGTATTTTTATAGTAATTTACGGTTTTTTTCACGGATATTAAAAATGTTACCATTAAATTATGGTGTTTATGTTATTTCCTAGTGAAAAAAGAAATCTATGGTTTCCTTCACGTATATCATAAGTTACAACATAAAATTATGGGGTAAACATTATAATTAATTTATGCTATTACCTAGAAAAAAAATAATAATAAATCTACAGTTTCTTTCGCGTATATCCAAAGTTTCACCATAAAATTATGATGTTTATGCTACCGCCTAGTAAAATAAAGTTGAATTGTCATTCATCTGCCTGTCGGATAATGTTATTTACGCTTAATTATTTATTTTATAAAATCCTTTAAACTTTGACTTACAAAGTAAAACGTCGGGAATATTTCGAGGGAGAGTTATCTCGGCTAGAGGATGATCGGCGAGAGGATGGTAAAATCGTGATGACGGATTGTTGTTGCTGTTGTGATGAGACTCGGGACTACTTTGCGGCGGTGTGAGAACCTCGCTACGATTTCTGTACATCATACTCTTGAGTGGGAGACCGATCTCACAGCCCAACATCTCGATACCGATCATGTCGAATTATAATTAACGATCTATCGAGCGATCGTAAACTTGGCTATCTCACATATTTCACGAACATCTTCGCACTGTTTTTTTTAAATCTAATTCTCGTTCTCGGCATTTACTATACCGATTTCATAATATCCATTGACAATGTACCGTGGAATCATTAAAATTCACTGTCATAACTGCAGTTGTTATCGCTGGTAGTCTTTTATTATATTTGAAAAACTTTTGTTTAATATCACAGTTGTAATGTTGTTTCACTGTCAACGCGTAGTACAAGTAACGTACTTTACACAATAACGAAGTACATAGGGGTGGGTTGTTATCAAGTTGACAGGGCGAGAGCACGCGCGCGACTGTTCGCTCACTGCGATTATGCTCGTGCGCACGTGATCCTCGGGGGAGTCTCGGCGTGGGGGTCCTCCAAGGGGTAAGACTGGGTGTGGTCGCAATCCTCTACCACCCCCGCAAGGGTGACGATTGGTCGGTAGATCGACCGCCCCCAGTATGGCGCGAGAGCTTAGCTATAGCTTAAGCCCCTTCGAACCATGTACAACCTGCGAGTTACAAGTTCGCACGAAGGAAATTGTATCTTTTTCTAAATACGACGATAAATCAGGACAAAAAAATAATTCATTTTATTAATTAAATTCAAGATTTTTTTTCTAGCACTATCAACAAAAAAAAAAAGAATTTTTAATACATTTTTACTCCAATCTTTTTTTTTTTTTTTTAGATATTATGCTTTTAAATATTGTGACATTTTTATACACGAGGTACGGTTTTATGTTGGATGAATATGATAAAAGAAATAAAAATGTACCAGGACAGAAGAAAGAACATCTTGAAAAGAAGATGCTGTCGCAATAAGGGCGAAAATGGCGAAGAAGATAGGGGTGGTTGGGGGTTGAAAGCAATAGAGAGACGGCGGCGCGCCGGTAGAGCGAAGAAAAAGCAACGACTCTGGAATTAAGAACCGTGGATGCTGCTGTCTCAGCGAAGAAACGCCATTTTATAATCTTGCAGCATCCCCCGGATCCCGTACAAAAATACGTAGACTATGGTATTCAGCGTATTCACTTTCTTATTTCTCTGCCTTTCCGAGTCCAATAAATACTCATATGGCACATACCATATATAATATATAACTTGAAATTCTTCGGTATATTAAAACTTTATGGGGGCACCATGTACCGAGGGATATATTGTATTGCAATGTTCCTTGTCTGCCGATTAAAAAATAGCAATTAAAATAAATATTATTTACATTATTTTTTAAAATAAAACGGCGTTAAATATAAATTATTCGAAATAATTCGGGAAAAAATTTAATTAGAAAAAAAATAATAATAATTCCGAGTAATTTGGTAAAAGTAAAATGACAAAGAAAAAATATTTCGGAGTAATGCGACATGATATACAATGACGACGAAATAATAATTTAGAATAATTGGAGAAAAATCAAATGATGATTAAAGATAAATTAATTTAGAATAATTCGGTAGAAATAATTGAATTGAAACAAAAAGTGTAATTTTTATTTTACATACATTTTATCGGAATAAGTTTAATGGTTTTTTTTTGTACTCAAATATATATATATATCAAATATATATATATATATATACATATATATATTTCACGTTAGGTAGTACTTTCAATGTTTTTCTATATGTTTCATGATTCATTTCACTTTCATGATTCATATTTTGTCGTCCTCTGGATCTCTCTTTTATTACAATTCGGTATAGTCGTAACAACAGAAGTGTTTGGTGCTTCCATTGGTGATAAAGTAGGAGAGAGTGAACCATACGCGCAACGGGGGTAACGCTTGACCGAAAATTTGCCTAGCAATCCGAATGATATCGCAATATATAACGCGTCAGCTATTGGACCATAAAATTCAAGGTATTTCATCGGAAAGTGGCATCTGCATGATTTCGAGGTTTTATCTCGGGAGCCCAAAAATGCAATGGAAATTTGGCTTTTGTATTCAGCTGCATATACACAGCATTGTTGAGATCGGTTAACGCACCGTGAAGAAGCCTCGATTTTCCACCTGACGAACACGCGCTTTTGGCTATTTTACTGCTGTCGCGGTATCGAGGAACCCTCCTGTCATTTACTTACCGTTAGATCGGTGTACGACGGACGACAGATGGTCCATAATTTTGCATATAGGTGACACCCATTAACGACGCACGTAAGGATCCCCTATACTTCTGTAACCTGATCAATAGATCTGCATTTGAGTCTCAATCGGTAGTGAACAAAATTAAATGATCGAGAAGTAAATAAAAAAAATTACAAATTTATTTTCTGTCAAAACTTAAAAAAATCAATTTACGATTTCATTAAATTAATTTAAAAATATTATTTTTCTTGTTTATGGGTTTAATTACGAGTACGCGTTATAATAAATCGATTTGGGCTAATAAAATGATATACAATCGAAATAATATAACTTAAAGTGTCTCTTAAACGTACATCCGAACGATAAACAATATCAAAAACTTTTAAATTGTAGAATAAAGTTAAAAATTATGTCAAATGTGCCGTGTTTACTCGTAGGGTGTTTGATGTACCAGGAGGTGAAATGTCAAACGAATGAAAAACGATATCGAAACAGCAATAAATCAGTAAAACGATATGCAATAGGTCGCTAAATATATTGAAATGAGTTAAAAGGCACGCGAGTTTCGAGCTAGCTGGGTATTTATGCATATGGTGTAATGGTGGCCCGTAGGCGCCGGCAAAGGGCTCTTGATGTAAGCTACGCTGAACTCGAAAGGGGCAATAGCAGCTCGTATCCCCCCTCCCAGCCCTTTTTGCGACCTACATACATACATAATAGTGGTAATAATCCGGCAACGATCCCGAGTACTGTTGCTAATACCAATGATGTTGGTAACAGTTGGCGGGTCTAACACCAAAAGCCAAAAAGGTCTGGATAACACAACACAGTGCCACATACAGAAAAGTCATGAATGTCAAATGCGGAGTAAGGTACTTAATAATATGCATAGCCCTATGCAGACCGATAGTATTTCTTTATATTGATAAATGCGATTTACCCGAATTGTGTACAGATGTCACATCGAATCACGTATAATGCACGCACTGCTATAATTTAATTCTATCCAGCATAAAACCTTGTATCCATGTAGGCATATATCATGCTGTACAGCAGGTTACTATAACCCTTAACTTTTGTCATTTGTGTATTATGTGCGTCGAGAGAATTCTGTATAAATAAAATTGATATTTGAAAATTTTTTATATTTTTTTGTTGAATTAACAATTTTAACGATCGTTATTAATTTTCAGCCAAAAGTGATAATCTATCGGACTTTGAGTAGTTTGCGATAATATAATAATCATTTGATAAATCAATTTTATCAAAGATACTAAAAACATTGATTTTTAATAATAAAAATGAAAATATTTGGAAACTATAAATATTTTCTTGTTGAATCATAACTTTTAAGATTGGTTTAACCATGAATTTTCAGCCAAAAGTGATATCGATCGGACTTTGAGTACTTTGCGATAAGATAAAGATCATTTGATGAAATAATTTTATCAAAGATACTAAAAACATTGATTTTCAATAATAAAAATGAAAAAAACATTAGCAAAAAATAACTGTTTCATAAAATGTTAGGAAAACTTAATGTTTACTCTTATAAAATGAATTTGTTATCATATATTTTCCGTATGCGTATGATTTTTTCAAAAAATGTTCTTAAATCCAAAAAAATATAAATTTCGAGAATTTCGAGATTCAAAGCGTCCTTCACTGAATCTAAATTATACAAATAATGATTGAACTTTGATTAGTTTTTTTTAAAGACAATGACAGAGTGTATAGAATCAAAATATTTAAATAAAAAAGATTTTGATAATAATTGAAAAAGTTATGACCAGAAGCGTTAACAAAAATGTTTGGTAAATGTAGCTAAAACCAATGTTTTTCCAAAAAAAATTATATCTTCATAAAAAAAACTTTGAGGAGAAAAAAAAATTATGCCGATATCAATTATAGAAAAGGAGGAACCGACTGAACTTTTATCTCCAGGTAACTTGGATTAAGGGATGTAAGTTGAAGGTTAATAAAGTTATGAAAAAAAAAAAAAAAAAAAAAAAACAAAAAAGTAGAAAGCGTATAGCGACTACTGATATTGTGATTCGCAGATTGTTCGTGGTACTTTAGTACCGAGCAAAATGTCGAGGGCGAATGTATGAAAGAGAGCGCGGGGGTTGCCATTAGATTGCTATGCGTGGCGAGTCACGGTACGATAAACTCTCTCGGAGCAGTTGAAACGGCAGGAGATTTTCTCGTTGGTTTTTGTATACCGAGAGAGTGATATCTCCTATGAATATAGCGAGGAGTCGGGATACGGGACTGAAATACGTGTGCAGCCCTTCATTGGGCCGCAACTCCACCCAGCGCTAAATCCGCGTCAACACCCTACAGCCGAGTACCAAGAGAGCTCACAATGCCAACGCAGACGACGACAGGTTCCACTGATTGTCGAGACCCTCGCTTGGTCAACCCTTGGTCGTCCGGGTCTAGCGAACACCGAATGTTAACTGTGATATAGTCACGAAAAAATCATCTTTGCGAGAAAACGAATGAAAATTATTTTATGTAATAATAATAGTAATAATAATATAATTATTATCAAATAACAGTTTTAATGTGTTTTCTCGTAAACGGATTTTAAGGTTTGCTAGGGCTTTGCTGATCTGTAGTGATTGGCAAAAGAGTATTTTAAATAGAAAATAAACAATAATGTATCTAAATCTATTTCTGCAAGTACGCTGCAATGATTAAATTTAAATTAAATATTCGCTGTGTAAATATTCTTTTTAAAAAATTTATTTCAACGTACACGGAGTTGAATTAATTATTTGAAATATTATCGTCAAATATTAATGAATAAAACCAACTGTTACAGTCTGAATAGTTTTGAAATTAAATATATTATCAAGTAATGATATTCATCACGAAGAAGCGAAATATTTATCTGAAATGAATATTCGATAAATATTCATTTTTATTGTACTTAGCAATGATTTAGTGCGAAAGAAGGATGCGAATAATAGATAGTCGCGTTGCTTTATACAATCGTATAGACGCATAGAGAATGCGATAATTACAGAACACAGCATCTATAAATATATTCCAGAGTACGTATATAGATATATGTGTGTGTGTTTGTTTGTTTATTTATTTATGCGATAATAATAATAGTAATTATAATAATACCAATATTATATCTTTCATCATCGTAATTATTATCATTGATGTCAAATAACAGTTTTCATATGTTTTCTCGTCAGCAGATTTTTGTGAGGATGGTTTAGTCGATTGTGGATTAATAAAAAAAATCAATTATTTATTATTGAAATAAATAATCCGATATGCGGCCGATATTAGAAACACGAATGATGTGTGTTGCATCGGTTACTACACGTCATCTCTAAAATGTTCGCACAGAGTGTGTGTTGAAAAATCCACAGTTTACTTAACGTTAGGATGTAGAGTGCTAACCCTCTTCGGTAAATACTTTATTCATAACCTGAATGGAATGTTAAAACAAGACGAATGTAACTAAAATGTTGAAGATTTAGAGCAAAGGAGAACCGACAACAATTTTTTTAGTCGGTAACGTTTCTGTGATTAATTTAGAATGTGTAATTTTGAAAGAAATTTTGTATTTTTATTGTTATCTTGGATGATGAGCTTGTTGCAAACTTTTGTTTACAGTAAAGTTGTTAGATTTTTGTATTAAAAATGGTCATAGAACTATGAGTGATATATATTTGGAGATATTAATGCTTGGTCTCGATGCTGAATGTTCAAGGGGTGAATTACGTACGGTAAAGAGCTTCTGGTATAACGAAATAAATCGAATGACGTGCCCACGGCCAATAACATTAATAAAAGTAATAACTTCCATTCAATAAAATGCCAACGAGGCGACGGTAGGTGTATGGTTCGGTTAGCGAGTGCGTTTAGGATTTTTCTTTTTTATTCATCGAGGGTTCCAACGAGACACAGAGAAAAAAACATTTGGCTTCGCAGTGCTTGCACAGTAGAATATACTTTATCGATGTGTACGGCTGTAATGCGTATGTATACAGCGGTAAGAAAAAATCAAGTGGAAATTGTGCAAATAAGTATGAAATGTGGACAATGTGCCCGCGGAACTGACTAATACGCGAACCGGCTCGTCGGTGTTTTAGGGGGATATCCACCCTGTCCATCCGAGGGAGCATCAACCCCCTTGGCTGCCACGGATCTACCCTCTTCGCGATCGCTCACACCATCACCTTTCACTCTTATTCATGGGGTCCACCAGCTCGACGACTCTTTGTCCTCTATTATCTGGCCTTTAGGTGCAGCTAGCAATGTATTGTATGTACACATTGGTATATGCAGATATATCGCTATAAGAATTGCGACATTATCTTCCTTCGGTGCTTTCTTTAGCTCGGTCTACATTTTCTTTTAATCTTTGGAACAGTTCATTTTTTTCTAATACACGGGAGAAAAAAGATTGCTTGTGACAACTACAAGTTGAATTTCCTGTACCAAAACTCTCTGAAATTTGTCGCTGCAAATCATCAATTTATTGCTACAATCAGTTTGAATGGTAACCTTAATTATTTACGATAAGTTTTCGCGATATATTAGGAACGAAAAATCTAATGGCTACCATTGGAATGGTTGTATCAATCAATACGATTAGGTAAATTTGGAATACGACAGGTAATCTATCGATGAAATTTGATGCAACAATTTCTTTTTTGATCTCATAACTGTATGTTGAATTGTAAAGAAATGAGGATAATCGATTGTTTGTCATAACTTATTTTTTTGTTTGTGTCGCCTTAATCTTTTTTCCGTGTAGGAAATGGACGCCCATGACAGCTACAAAATGATTTTCTTGTATTATTTTTCTTACCTTCGTCTTAAATATTTTTTTGTTCCCTCAATGATACTTTGTTGCTCTATCCAACTAGACGGTTAAATATGTTCAAAGCGATTCATTTGTTGGCCAAACCAAATAAATATTAGTACAGAAAAAAAATTATTTTCTTAGGAGATTTTCTATTGGAAAAGAATTGTCGTAATACTGTAGCTGCAGATAAATTTTATTTATACATAAAAAATTGTTTTTGTTGAACTATTAGGTCTTGAAGAAAAATATAGCAATCGTTTGTACACGAAGAAAAATTGTACGTTTTCACATACAAGTAACTTGGCCGTCAGAGAATTAACAATAGTTGGATGAACTAACAGATTCGTTAGACTAAGTTAGATGGCCCAACACGTAAGTTGGTCAGATCAAGTAACTTGGGCGTCAGGAAATTAATATCAGTTGGATGAACTAACAGTGTGGTTAGACTAAGTTAGATGGCTCAACACGTAAGTTGGTCAGATCAAGTCACTTGGGCGTCAGGAAATTAATAATAGTTGGATGAACTAACAGTATGGTTAGACTAAGTTCGTTAGCCCAACACTTAAGTGAATCAGACCAATTTACTTGCATGTATGTTGTCACTTGCAAGTCACTTTTGCATCAGGGAATTAACATTAGTTGGATAAACTAACATGTTGGTTAGACTAAGTTAGTTGGCCCAACACGTAAGTTGGTCAGATCAAGTCACTTGCATGTATGTTGTCATCTGCAAGTCACTTGTGCATCAGGGAATTAACATTAGCTGGATAAAGGTTGGTTAGACTAACTTAGTTGGCCCAACACGTAAGTTGGTTAGATGAAGTCATTTGCATGTATGTTGTTATTTGCAAGTCACTTGGCCATCAGGGAATTAACATTAGTAGAATAAACTAACAGGTTGGTTAGACTAACAATAAGTTAGTTGGCCCAACACGTAAGTTGGTCAGATCAAGTCACTTGCATGTATGTTGTCACTTGCAAGTCACTTGGGCATCAGGGAATTAACAATAGTTGAATAAACTAACAGGTTGGTGAGACTAAGTTAATTGGCTCAACACGTAAGTTGGTCAGATTATATTTCTTTGCCCAACATATAAGTTGGTTCACCCAATTATCGTTAGTTTTCTGGTGTCAAAATTCCTTCTGGCAACTCATCATTATTTTTCCTGTATGTAATTCAGGTAATTTACAAATTATATATAACATGAAACACAATTGGTGCAACAACACGTCATTTTTTTTTTTTTTTTTTTTTTTTTTTTTCATTTAACTATATTGCACGTAGAGTAGAATGTAGATAGATGAGGTGATGGTAACATCAAGGCGGATAGTCGGATTATGCAGTGGAACCGCCCATAGCGTGTCGTGAGTGTCGATTGAAAATGAGCGAGTGGCTGGCGACGAGATATACGTCAACATTGTCGAGTCGGGGCGCAGACTCTCGTTTTATCACATAGGGTACATCGATTGCGCCGCTACCCCATTAGCCGTTTTATTTGCAACAGCCGGCTTGAAGCATCAACCACCTTCCCTATACGTCATTACACTTGGTCATTAATAATTATTATCATTCATGAGTCTACGTTATTTATATTTTGTGTACGTAACCTCCCTCTCCTCACTCCCGAGAATAACCAAATACTAAGCATTGAGATGCCATCTCGTATCTTGAAATTCCTAAAATATATTTCAAATATATTTCAAAATATATGATTTTTCATGAAAAATATATTCTTAATATATGTTATTTATATTACTGTATGAAACGTGTGGATAATATATATTATAATATAAGAAATTTTTTGTTAAAAATATATCTAATATACGTGAAAACATATTTTAACATTTTCGTTTTCACGGAGGGTTGTCCACGTTAGATATAACAACGCTCAGACCTTGGCCGCAATGTCTACAAGACGAATGGCTGAAGAGAATTATACGATACACATATATGATACTATACTTTAGGTGGTTTATAGTATGCATAGCCATACACTTGTACAATGGGGTATTCAGCAAGTACATTAAGTAAATTGCGTGGACTCGCTTAAATAGCCACCCTGTTCGGTCTGTCGCTCGAGGGGTGTTCTCTACATGAGTCAATGTGTCTCTTTGCGCAGAGGATACTATGTCCGATAATCGTACTACACATTCTACAACTGTATTTGTATGTGAATGGATTAGTAGTCAATGACTGTACGGTAAAATGATCAAGGCAAGTAGCTCCGCTAGGGTTCTGTTGCCCTACAGTGTATTGCAAAACAGTTTTTTAAATAGAAAATAAACAAGAAAAATGTTTCTGAATCTATTTCTTCGAGTACCCTGCAATGATTAAATCTAAATGAAATATTCGCTGTGTAAAATATTCTTTTACAAAATTATTTAAACATACACGGACTAGAATTAATTATTTCAAATATTATCGTCGATTATTAATTAATAAAAACACCTGTTAGAGTCTCGATACTTTTGGAATTAAATATATTATCAAGTAATTATATTCATCGCGAAGAAGCGAAATATTTATCTTAAATGAATATTCGATAAATATTCATTTTTATTGTACGTAGCAATGATTTAGTGCGAAAGAAGGATGCGAATAAGAGATAGTCGCGCAGCTGTACTATACAATCGTATAGATTTATAGATGAAATAAGATAGGATCGAGTGAAAAGACGCAAAGATAGATACGTGAAGCAGGGATAAGTACAGATAAACACTGAGAATGCTTCAAGTGCAGAGTACACCATCTAAATTTATAGTGCCGAGTGAGAGAGAGAGAGAGAGAGAGAGTGCATTTACGTACCGCACTATATATATGCTTGTGCGAGACAAGTAGGGTCAAGTGAACTAAAGCGAACTACTCGATGGGGGTGTTAAGGGGACAATATATGCCTGGCACGTAGGGTGGAGGGATGGCTTTAATCTATTACCACGCTGCGTCGCCAAGTGGCTTCTTGTTATACTCTCGTTTCAAGGATATAAGCACTTGCGTTCCTGGTTCTCTTACTTCTATTACTGTATATCCTTTGTACAGTATGTATTTATACGCTCGATGCTTCTCGTTTTGCGAATCCACTAAAGTCTCTCTAAACGAAACAATTGCTCGCCCACTTTACTTGTTGTTCGCAGTATCGGTATCGCTCGTAATACGTTTAAACAATTGTTAAAACCTCATTAGAGTGCATCAAAGAGAATAAGCGTTAAAAATTATTAAAAAATGTTATTACAATCTTAAGGGAACGCCAGACATGTGTCAAGTCAACTCGACATCCTCTCTTTCGCACTCACGCGATTACCATGATGTTGCCTCACTCTCGCTCAGTCACCCTGTACATGTTTCGCTTCACCTTCATTGTAATTACAACGTTAATTTCTTTTCGTAGAACTTTCGAAGCAGCTGTGTCTCTGACTATCAAACGTCCGTCAATAAACCACATCCATCGTATATTTATTTTTTTATATTAAAATTAATTGGTAAATCGCCACATGCAAGCGTCTATCCCGACGAGTGACCCAGAGACAGTCACGGGGTCTTGGCTTTAGCCGAATGACTTCCGGTAGATCGGAGTTAAAGCTTCGCCCAACCGGAAATCAGTGTCTCGAACCGTCGCTCCACACTCGTACGATTAATACAATTATGTTTTTGTTTCTTGCACTCGAGTAAACACCAGCTGTGCCCTCCTTTATGATTGACACGTGACACCGCTAGTACCGTACCTTATATCGCACTGGACTCCCTCAAGGTTCATGCCTCGCTTAATCTTCGATTACAATTATTTAGTAATCAAATGTTTACCGCATGCCAAGATTACAATCGAAACGTATGCACTGCGATGCATCCTAACCCTTCAAAACGTTCGTCTTTCGTATAATTTATTAAATAATAGTAATCAATAATTATTATTTTAACTACCCGGTATTGCCCAGGCTTCTTATATCAAAGCCCTTCTACTAAACTATCGTCTTGGCTATTATCACACCAATATTTCAGTCAATCGGTTGAATTGCTTAGGCGTGATTGGCCAACAAACAGGTAATTTTTTATTTATATAAATTAGTTAAGTAAATTTGGTGGTTGATACAACGGCCGCGTACATCTACATAATCTTAAGAAAGTAAATTCTTCTATTACTTATCATATAAAGAAGATCTTTCGTTATGTATGTGTGTAAGATGATAAGGATAACAACAAGGATCGACGAGTTTTCCTATTATTGACAACATCCTCATTTGTTGTTTGTCGAGTGGTGACCAAAAGTTGATTATGATGATTAGTCGAAAGATACAAAAGTATAGGATGAATACAGTGAAATTCGTAAATACTTCATGATAATTAATTCGATTGAATAACATTTTAATAAATTCAACAAAATTGTATAGATGTTTGATCAACGTAATTTATAATTATGATATTTTTCAGATTATTTATGTTGTTTATTTTGATTGCACAGATTTTTTAGACAGAATTTAAACAAAATATTTGACATTTATGAAGACTTTCGAAAGTGTTAAACGTACAGCAGTTTGATATTATCAGACTCAAAGAGCATCGGGTCACATTGTCCACGTGCTACGAGCAGAGAGTATGGATTTCAGTAAAGCGTTGACTATGTCGATGGACATAGAAACGAGCAGCTGGTTATGAAACCTTGCGCGTACAGGATCCGGTAAAGGGATCTTCGAGGTACGTCAATGAAGTCTAACAGCCACCCTGAAACCATACTCGCTTCCTTTACGTTTCTTTTCGTCATCGCTTGCCAAGCAGCTTCCTTTCTTACAGATAAAGTACTTTTGTATTTTAAGAGTGGTCGCAGCTGGACCGCACCCACGACTATATAGTAAGGCTATGGTCTTGTTATTCCAAATGTCAGTCTCCGAAGTATCCAAAGATACAGCAACGGATCCGCAAAAGTGCGAGACTCCGAAAGGAGACGTTTGTTTACACGTACACTGCAGTACGAAGAGACATTCGAATCTGGCAAATCGAGTTCCCACATTATATCAGTGGCGAATCCCTTTGGGACTGGTAGGACGAGAGGGCGAAGTGATCGTGTGTTGTGCAGAATCCAGAGTACTGTAACTGTACATCAGCAGAAGTATATGGCTATTCGCGAGGGAGTTATGGGAACGTTGTTGGTGAATAGCGCAGTTCGAAGTACCAGGAGTATCGGATGTACTTGGTAGCATATTGTGTCACGATGGCCCATGGGGTTTTTCCGTGTGAGAAGTCGCTAGTTCGTAGGCCCTATTCACCTATCTACCACGTATCCGTACATTGAATCTGACTGATGGGCTATGCGTGTGTGTGTGTGTGTGTGTGTCTGTCTCTGTATATTCCGCTGGATACAGTGTATGCGACTGGTACTGCGATTCTCGACCCCCTTTGTCACCGACATAGAAAGATGCTGGAGCTACGTGTGCAAGTGTTACGGACCATTGTGTCGACTCGAGGCGTTTCGCTCTGTTCACTCTGTTCTCTGAGTGCGCTTACGCTTCATCTCGGTACAGTCACCAACGTTAGAAACAGGCAGCACCAGAGCTTGGAACTCGTTGCACACTTGCCGCTTCCTCGATGGCACCCTTGGGTCAACTTGCCGGTAGTATTTCGACATTCGCAGACTCGCCAATTCCCATGCTCGTGTTATCGTGCTTACAACGAGGAGAACCACTTTGATGCGTTCACTTCTCGTTTATTTATTTATTCACGAGACACGGGAATATGCACGAGTGAATGCACGATACGGGTTCACAGTTTTAGGTGCTTTAGGAAATTTTCTTCACTCGAAAATGTGAAAAAATAAACCAAAGCGATAGTCTGACTCGACCTAATTTGTTATAATATTAATAATATTAAATACTAAAAATAATAATTACATTTACATCAAAAGCACATTAATTACTGTAATTAATATTATAGTAACAATATTATTATACATAATATACGGGGTGGCCGATTTATCTGAAGACATTGAAATATTTCGAAAACTACGCATCGGATCAAAAAAAGTTCTGAACAAAATTTGTTTGCCTGGAAGAGGGTCATCCAATGATACCAAAGTCAACCACTCACCTCTACCCCCTGGGGTGGGGTCGGGGGCAACTTTGAAATCATAAATGGGAACCCCTATTTTTTATTGCAGATTCGGATTCCCCATAAAAAAATAAGTAACTTTTATCTGAAACATTTTTTTTCGATTCGTGATAGATGGCGCTGTAATCGCAAGGAGCCTGATTTTTGCGAATATCTCGCGAAATTACACATCGGATCGAAAAAAGATAAAACACATCTTTAATTTTTCAAAAAGCTACTCAGCGATACAAAACTTGATCCACCCTCCCCCCCCCATACCTACCCCCTGGGGTGGGTGTGGGAATTTCTCGAGATATTCGCAAAAATCAGGTTTTTTGCGATTACAGCGCCATCTATCACGAATCGAAAAAAAATGTTTCAGATAAAAGTTACTTCTTTTTTTATGGGGGATCCGAAACTGCAATAAAAAATAGGGGTTCCCATCTACGATTTCAAAGTTGCCCCTACCCCCACCCCAAGGGGTAGGGGTGAGGGGTTGACTTTGGTATCATTGGATGACCCCCTTCCAGGTGAACAAGTTTTATTCATAACTTTTTTTGTTCCGATGCATAGTTTTCGAAATATTTCAATGTCTTTAGATAAATCGGCCTTCCTGTATATTATAATACATAATATTGATAATATTGATAAATTTGGATTATAGTAATTAATGTGTTTTTATGTAAATCTAATTATTATTTTTCATCTTATTTATAATGAATAATATTATAAATATTTTAATCAATCGACTGAAATACATAAACATTTTATTAACAAAGACGATTTAGAAAGGAATCTGCTTTACCTAATTGCGAGTAATTACGGAGATACAAACATTTGAAATTTACGAGATTTTCAAACGCACCCATTCGGACATTTTGTCCAAACAAGTTATCTCGACATTTTTAATTATTTTAAGTGTCGTCACATGAAATTAACGACAAAAATTTTCATGAAAACAAAACTTTATCTATAAGGAAGGAAAAATTGAAAAAAAAAAACTTCTCAACTGTGTCTTCTTTAGAAATTGCGTCGACATGTATGTTTGTTAAGTGAAAAAAGTAAATTTACGACTCCTACGAGTACAAACGAGAGGTAAAGGCGGTTGGTCTAGTCGATAGATATTAAATAGCACGTGGAGGAATTGGTGGAGGGCAAGCAGCTCAGGGATTCTCAGGCGAACGTCATCAGCATGGGGCTACACCGGTTTTGCCGACTCTGCCACGAGCCAGCCCACGAGGAATCTCCAGGGAAATCAGGGAGGAACAGCGCAAAGAGTCCTACGATGTGCGTGCGTATAGGACATACGACTTGCACGTGTATCGTATACCCGCGATCGTCGGGTCACCAGCCAGCAATACGCTTCAACGCGGGGTTTCCACGCGTTGATCAACGCGCATCTTCTCCCAATTTTTCAGTGGTATCACAACAGAGTTGAACAACGACCGAGAAACGGTGCTGCGCTGTTTTAGTCGCAATCCACGTGAAACCGCCCTCCTGATAGGATGGATGACAGGGTAGCACCACTCATACTTTAATAATATCTTGCTTCGAACATGCCATTGACATCGATTGAACGGACAAAAAATCACATTTAAAGAAACCGATTGAAACGGATGAATTATCAATTGAATTTTAATCCATTTGATGTGGTTTACATAAATTATAATAAAATTGTAATTTATATTGGAATATTTATTGATTGTTAGTTGAACGGATTAATCGTATAAAAGGTTTTTATTCAACGATGCTCAGGCTCCGAATTTATGAAAAGCACGTCAGCTTTTGAATCATTGGAACATTTGTTTAATACGTACAAACGAACAAATGGAACTAGTGTGTCTAAACTCAATAAGATTTGTTACGGTAAGGGTCACTTTCGCAGTTATCAACACGCGCCTACAAAGGATTACACTTAGTCATCACTCGAAATTGAGAGCAAATCCCCACGACGAACTCAGAGTCACGTAAAACTCGTACGCGCCAGTTGCGGATTGTTATCGCGGACTACGATATATATATATTTGCATTATTTGTTGTACGACGGAACAGCCGTCGAGTACAGAACAAATATGTACGAAAAGAGAGGACAAAATTTTGTGTGGGAATCAATAAAAGTATCGCAAGACACGACAAGTTGACGGTAATTAAGGTAGAAACCACGGGCTTGCATCGTTCTTTCCCGGGGGATGCGGAAAGCGTGTCCGCATCATAGGAGGATGAAATCTGTATCGCTCCCTCGCGCTGACAATATCCCTCGAGAGAAACTCCAGACCCTTTATTTTTCGAACCGGAGAAGCACTGCACCGCGACGAGGAGCGTGCAAACCATCTTCCCACCCCCTCTCTCGGTATTTGACACACAAGTGAGTACATCGAGATGGATGATTGGGAAAATTTGCCAAAAGCCACCGTCCGACGGATCGTTATCAATGATATTCGTGGAAATTGAAATACAATTGGGTTCCAAAGGAATTAGAAATTTCGTTTCGATGATGATTTATCTAAATTATCGCAAAATACTGGTAAATCATTATTTTTTTCGTATATTTTATTCGTATTTTATTCTTTGACAATTAATATAAAATATTTGGGACATTTACAACTTTATGATTAATTTTGCAATGAAAAAAAAAACAAAAACAAGCGTACCACAATTTAATCCATGTTGACAACTCTGAGTTGTAAATTTGTCGTGCGACCATTTTCCGTCGCGATAAATCTCATGGTAAAAAAAAGGATAATTTAGTACTCAACCATTCATTAATTTACAACAAAAAAGGATTGAACCGCGATTTAATTCGACAATACATCTTACAATATTACTAGATAACAACTTCATCATGAGACAACTCTACCACGAGACAACTGCGGAGAAAAAATGGAAAGTTGTCTCGCTATAGAGTTGTCTCGTGATAGTGCGGTAATATATTTGAGTTGTATTGCGGTATAGAAATGCAGAGAAAAAACGGAGACTTGTCTCACGATAGAGTTGTCTCGAGATAGTCGAGTTGTCTCGCGATAGTGCGATAATATGTTAGAATTGTAATGCGGTAGGGAAATATTTGGGAATTAAATCGTGTTAGAATTGTTTTTTTTTATATTTACGAAATCAATAGCAGAGTTATAAATATGCAACAAAAAAAAAAAGAGGTGTCGCGTATTAAAGTTGCAATAGATTTCAAATGATAATGGTAAAATATGTTATCCAAAGTTAAATCGTCGTAGTAGTCGAGTTCACAATTTATTTACGACGATATTGCCAAGAATAGTGCGAACCGAAGTGAAATTATGCGCGCGATGTTTACGTAAAGTTAAGCAAAGCGCTAGTCTATGTCATGGTGTATATAAGCTGACAGTTGTACGGAAGAGGTTGGAGTTGGCGCTCGCGATGGGTAATCAAGCGTAATGCCTTCGTGAGTTGTGCAAGCTGGCGTATTCTGTACGTGTGTTCGCTCATGTGTCAGTGTTAGTGACGTTAATGATGTCCCAAGAGAATAGTCCTCTACGAATGCAATCCAACGAGTCGTGGGCTCGCCAGTATAACTATACGTATAGTGGCTACATAAAAAAACAACGTTTCTCGTTTGTTAGTAGATACGCAATGGAACTAACGCTACCAACGCATCAAGCTATTGTTCTCGGTTAATCCACGTAACTACTAAATCGATGATACGTAATGAGATATAAGTAGGAAATATTAATCTATAAAAAATGAACGAACCAGTCTCAATTTGTCGAAATAATTTGGCTGATAAGCGTCAAGTGATAAAACAAGTATGTCCACTACGGGTTTTACATTCGCTTATCGCGTTGGGCAAAAGTTTGACATGTGCATCGCCGAAGAGCAATAAATCATAAATTACCACTCATTATTATAATTACACGTGAGTGGCGGTAGCTTGTAGCGTCACGAATGGAAGGTGCTCGTACGAGAAGGCGTGTTTTATCTGATAAGAGCGAATCGATTCGGGACTCCGGTAGTCCCGGCGCTTACCCGCACCTATCGTTTAAATGAATCAGACATGCGATAGTGTTGTCACGTGTGTGTTACCTTGTTTTTATTCTTTATTTATTTATTTTTTTTCTAACAATGGAAATAAAATTGTTACGGGAGAGTCGGGCGAGTCCTGTGGTCGAGTCAATTTTACATAAGTGCACATGTTACATGAATATATTATACAATACTATATACCAGCTATATGTAATAAATTACGTATATTGTCAAACCAGGAGAGATGGAACGCGTTCTCTTGACCCAACTATTTATAAATATATATAAAAAACTTATAGGCATTTTGAAAAAAAAATAATAAATGTACCATAATGGTATATATAGTTCACTAAAACTCAAACGAAAATTTATATGGATCAAATACCATACACAGAAAATATTTATAATATATTGTTTCTATGTAAAATGTTACGTTAAATGTGAAATATACGTAAAGTATATAACATGTAGAATATAGTACTTGTAACATTTATTTAATGCCAAGAAATTTATAATATTTCACGTATATGTTTTAGATATATTATATCAATATAAATTTTTGATGGGGGGAAGGGAAATAGCTTTTTTACCGATGGAGATTACGGTTTTCTTATTATTATTTATTTTTTTTTCGTAATCGTTGAAATTTTACAATGACGATGGAATAAGTTATTTTTATTTTATTCACATTTTTTAAATCGGAGGATTCATTCAATAAATATCTTGGCTAAGTTATCGAATAGTTGGATCAAGTAATTAATAATTAACTCATTAACTTACTACTTTATAAGGATATAATCTTGTTTTTCCCAATAGAGTTGCAATCAGGCTCTATTCTTATTTACATATGTTCGGTATAACCTCAGCAGAAGTACAGTGAATCGTTACAGGTCTCGTTTGTGAGGTCCAAAATCTGCCAAAATGTTCCTTTGTGCCGAAGTCACTGATCTCTGTTCGTTCTTTACTTGACTCGTTCTCGTTTCAATGACTCGTTCCCTGCTGCTCGCTCAGCCAGTTTTCAATCAGCGGATGCGTGTACCTATTAAGACTGCTCGCTATTGTGCGTGGGTGTGCACTGTATACGACTTCTGCTCTTCCTGCTTTCACTAGGGTGTACCACTGCTGTACGGTTAGGGTTCACTTCTAGCATATGTAGTATTATACTGCAGAGAGTAGAGTCAGAGCGGGTGGTAGCACGAGTGTCACCGGTGGTGTATGCAGGACGGCAGAGTCTAACAAACTCACGTCACTTGTGTTGTGTCTTTCTACTATGGCACTTTATAGTAAACACGTACATAGCATACATTGTACGAAAAATTATTGATCGGTACAACAAATTTGCAAGGTTAAATACGTTCCAGGTGATTATTTTGGTTGGATCAACGAATCAATGGCCTAAACCAGGGGTCTCCAAACTACGGCCCGCGGGCCACATTCGGCCCGCGGACAGATTTTGGACTATTTCACTTTTTACCACCGGCAACAATGATAATATGGTTTTGGCCCTCGGAACTTACTGGAGTAATCAGTATGACCCTAAGGCTGGAAAGTTTGGAGACCCCTGGCCTAAACCATACAGCTGGTTGTCATCGAATGATTTGGTTGCATCAACATATTACTTGTTTGGCAACCAATTGATTGGCAGGTCCAACCAATAAATTTATTGACACGATCAATCAATCGATTGGCAGTTGGTTGGACCAACCAAATTAATTGGTAGGTCCAACCAATAAATTTGTTGGCGCAGGTAAATCAATCGTCTGGAGTGTATTTATCGGAGTGAAAAAAACTAGAGAGTATATTAAAAATATATCTACTTCCATGTACGGAATTGGGCATATTTATATCGAATACATATTATATGCTATATCCAAACAACTGCATGATTGTAACCATGAAGTTGGTTGCCTTCCAATGAGTCGGTTGCGTCAACATATCAGTTGTTTGACAACCAATCGATTAGCATGTCCAACCAATAAATTTATTTACGCAATCAATTGATTGCTGGCAACTAATTTGTTGGCTCAACAAAATGCCACCTGTAGGGAAAAAAATTAATGATTGCTCCGATCAACTGTATCGTTAAATACGTTTAAACCCATTAATTTGGTTGACGCAATCAAAATAATTGGTAGGTCCAGCTAATAAATTTGTTGAATCAACCAGTTAATTTGTTGCCGCAGGCAAATAAATCCCCTGAAGCGTATTTACCGAAGTGAACAATAATAGAGAGTATATAAAAAATATATTTAGTTCCATATACGGAATTGGGCACATTTATTCCGAATACACACTATATGACGTATTTAAACAATTACATGATTATAATCATATAATATAATAATTTTTATTTACGACATTTCAAGATAATTATATGGTGCAATTGGCTCAATGACCATTATATCTCATTAAAAAATCGAAACTTCACTGTATGTTTTCCCGTTGTTGTTTATGGTTCGTATAACTATAGGCAAGCAGAAAGGACATGCGTGTGTACGAGACGTGCACGATGAACAATAGAACGAGGGCTCCTCCCGTTGATTTTCTAGAACAGCCGAGAAAGTTAAATGCCAAGCCGGCTATCTTCTCGATCACGCATCTGCCGCGTATTTTGGTGAATCACTCGGTTTGCGGCTGTGGCGCGAGGCCTCCGCGAGCGATATTTCCTCCCCGCGTTTTAACAACCCCATTTCTACGTTATGGCTTCCGTAGTACTATCCGTGAGCGGCTGTTTGCCGTTAGAGTATTATACCTCTCTCGTGATTCCGTTGGTAGACTAGCAGCCCACGTACACCATCACCTTACCGTGAAACTATGCTTTGGTAATAAACGTACATTCGTGGCAGCTTTGATAATTCATGAGGTTACTCCTTTAAAGATCAATTACCAACCCTGTACGACGAAGCTGATCATTCTACTACAATATTTGCAGGGATTCTGAGATAGAAAGCATAGTTGGACTGTCAGTTTCACAGAGTTGTGTTGGTTATATATATAATTGACCTTCCAACAGACAGCGCTTATGCGCAGATGGTAAAATTGTTTATCATTCCTTGAGTATAATTTATTTGTTTTATTTTTAGACGTAACTATCGCCTTCGAGTCGATAGATTTTAATTGCTCTCAGTTTTTTGTTTTGAGTCGATTAATTATTAATAATCGTCACGTCTGCATTTGTGTAAGCGAATATTCAAGAATTTTTATTCTCGTTGTGCTGTAATAATAATTGAATGAGATAAATATTTTTTCACTGTGCTAACGGCAACATTTTTGAACATAATAAATTGACCGATGTACGAATATATTGGGCGGTTTTGCGGGTGGCATTTTAGAGCCGATGGGAATGTCGGGTGAAGATGAAGGGCAAGAGAGAGAAAGAAAAGCGAGGAGTATCGAAAAGCCCTAGGGAAAGAGAACCGCAATGCGCCAAGGATCACATGTACTATCGGTCGCACGCCGGACAGCATTACTCCCCTCTATACACACTCTTACACACCCAAATACAAGTTTTGTTTGCGATACCTTTCACCGAGCCTGTTTGATCTTATTATTTGACTCGTCGAAATTTAAACACTCCTTCCGACCGCTGCGCCTCTGGCCCGTGAATATTATTTGTAGTACGGTGCCTCAACGGTGGCCTAGGGGGCACATGAAATATTCAATCAGCTCCGCTACTTTTCGCCGAGCTTTGCTCAGATTCTGCAAAATATTCACCGTAATTTTAATATTTTTTTATCAACAAAATACAAATAAAATATATAAATTGATAAGAAAATCATAACTTTGTAAAAAATTATTAATTATTATGAGTTCGAGTGTCGCGTATATTATCCATTTAAGTACATGTCATTCCGAGGAATTTTCAACCGTTAAAAAAAAATTTAATAATTGCCTAATTGTCAGGTGAATAAATATTTCTCGTTTTACCGATATTCATTTGCATTGATAATCCAAAAGAGATTGAAATTCATCTGTTTTCAACGAAACAGTAAATTTGGGATCAATTTATACGGAGAATGTTATTGTGTGTATAAAAAAAAAAATGAATTTCTTCCTTAAAACTTGACTTCAGATGTCATTGTTTAAGGTAGAACAATACAAGTATGGAAATTGTCTGGCATATCGTAGTCGATAGCCGAAGGCTCGTGATATTGAGTTGGTAGAAAGGAAAGAGCCGCTAACTCACTAACGCGAGGTAAACCCGAAAAATAAACTGATTCGTTAAGGACGTTAGGCGCGCGCGGTCGCGCATTCGAGAATGAGCCTAAGCAAACATTGACATGCTCGATCATACCGGGAGATGTGATCCTGTGTGGCACCAGTCGTTGCGCTATATACTTCGATGGTAGCTTTGTTGTGTTGTCGAAGGGGTGGGGGATCGGAGAACGAGACGAATACCCGGGTATTCGTCGGGCGAGTCCGTTGGCCATCTGGCTAGACGAGAGTCAACGTCGTCGAGCGACGCACCGTAGGGGTTCACCGATCACCGCTCACCGCTCGTGCTGCTGCTGCTGCTGCTGCTGCTGTTGCGCCCTCACCACCAGTCGAGGGGTCCAAATTGAAATGAAAACAGGGGTGACTCGGCTCGGCTTCTCTCTCTACGCCGGAGGACGTGCCACGATCCCTATCGCACGTACACCGTCCGTGTATACTATGGTAGGCATAGTCAATGAGGACTATTAGGGGACGATATGTTTTTCCATTATAGAGATTTCCGGGCACGCGAACTCCGATATGTACACAAGATTCTCGTTCGATCATTCTGAGACTCCGCACCCTGGTGATCCCTTCTCTGCAGCTAGATTATCGTCTATGCATCCTATTCACTTGTCTGTACTTTGTTATTATCCTCGGGTTTAACTCGAAGCCCGAGAAATTCTTCGTTAATTAACGTTACGGATTACACTGATTCATTCAATTGGGACTCAGCTGTGTATCATCAGCTACAAAATGTTGTATGTCAGTAGTGATAGAGCTGTCATGGTAAACCACCTGCTTCAACATTGAAAATCCTCTTACTACAGTTAATAATAAAAATAATTATTTTTTGACAGTAGAATTTTACTAACGAGAAGTCATTTTTTCACATAGAACAATCGTGGATCTGATAAAATACTTTGTCAACGTTCTGATTGGTTGGTTGAACTTATTGTTTGGTGGACTAAATAATTACCAGAGCACAAACAATTCTTAAGTCTTAAGATTCCTCATTTACTGCGTAGAAGCACCGTAAAAATATGTAATGACATAAACAAAAGTGTGTTGTACCAAGTACTTGATTTTGCTAAAATAACCAATAATATATGTAATACACTGAAGTTACACTAGTTCGTTCTTTTGAATGGGATTTGTTTAGGTCGCGTGTTGGTAGGCCAGTGGCAGGAAGAATTGAGTGAGGCGGTTCTTCTTCATCGAGAAACAAAACCATTCACTCGACGTTCGGGCCACCGATTTCGTACGGTTCTCTGTCGTACTTCAGCCCCTATTTTTCATTCACTCGACACAGCATTGACAATTCACTCGACCAGGATTTCTCAGCGTTAAAATCATGGGCGGTTCTTCGATGTCCGTTCAACAGTCCCATTGCGAGATATATCTACGTGACCTAAGTAAAATCGAATGATATTATTTATCGGTATCTCCAGAAATAATCTTAGGGAAATTAGTTTGACACTGTTATGCCAACCGACTCTCTGTGTAAAATTGTCTTTACATATACGCATGATCTAAATAAATCTGACGAGGAGGAATGCGTGCATTCACTCGACGCAACATTGATAATTTACTCGACTAGGATTTCTCAGTGTTCAAATCATGAGCGGTTCTTTAATGTCCGTTCAACAGTTCCATTGCGAGATATATCTACGTGACCTAAGTAAAATCGAATGATATTATTTATCGGTATCTCCAGAAATAATCTTAGGGAAATTAGTTTGACACTGTTATGCCAACCGACTCTCTGTGTAAAATTGTCTTTACATATACGCATGATCTAAATAAATCTGACGAGGAGGAACGCGTGCATTCACTCGACGCAACATTGATAATTTACTCGACTAGGATTTCTCAGCGTTCAAATCATGAGCGGTTCTTTAATGTCCGTTCAACAGTTCCATTGCGAGATATATCTACGTGATCTAAGTAAAATCGAAAGATATTATTTATTGGTATCTCCTAAAATTATTGAATCCATTGACTTTTGTCATCTAATCTTAGGGAAATTAGTTTGACACTGTTCTGCCAACCGACTCTCTGTGTAAAATTATTTTTACATATACACATGATTTAAATAAATTCTGACCGTGTGCAGTTAATTCGGAAAGGTATCGTCGGTCGAACGAGTAGTTTCGGTGAACCACCGAGGAATTTGTGGGTTCACTATGCTTCGGCAACTCGTACTTTCGTTCTCTATAAGTGATATATCGAGGAGAATAGGCAGAACAAGAAAGAAAGAGGAAAAAGACAAATGACCATGCTTCTAGATGGCTTCGGGACGTAGTTATTGCTCAGGACAGAGTACGAACTCGCAGAGGAGGTAAATTGAGGGAAAGAGGTGAGCCAGAGTTATGATCTTAATGGAATCTCCGTCAGTTGCACCAGAAGTTATCGGTTCCCAGTGGTATTTATCGCCGGCCACAAACTAAAAGAGAAATGAAAGTTGGTTAATTCGTGGAACCGCAATCTGACAATCTTTATTAAACAATCTATATCCGTTGACCGATGTATTTACGAGTGGAGTTTAGCGAAGAGTGCAAGATACGTAAAAAGAACAGAGCGTATGTATAAAAGCGGAGGGCAAAGTGAAGTTAAAGATGAAAAATTGTGGGCAATGTGATGTCGAAGAATCGTACAATGTGAGTACATGCTGTACGCGTGTTGGAAACAGTGGAATGAACAATCCACTCATCAGTGGTCGCGTGACTGGCACGTGTCCGGAGTGTGCGGGGACAACTGGTGCTCGAAAAGCTGGTTGCACCATGTGCTTCGAAACTTGGATGGAAGCGCAGCGACCGCTGACTCGTGGCCGCAACGCCCAGCAAGTCACGTGCTGTTACAGCTGAATCCAAATTCTCATTCTCGATTCATCTCTCGCATGTTATTATGCGTAAAACATTACTTTTTCATAGAGTAATTGCAGCAAGCTAGAGTAACAGAAATCTACGAACGATGGGAGCAGTGGTTATGAATGGAATCGTCGTTGTCGATGTATTCTTAATATTCGATGTTTCGACTGATCTTCGTATTATTTTTTATTATATCAATTACCTAATTGTACTTCGAATCCTCGAATATACTGAAAATATATTCTTTTGCGGATTCGTCCCTCAACTTATTTAATATTAATTAATTTGATAAAAATCAACGACAGAAAGAATGTTGCAATATTTAAATAAAATTATGTAAATTTTTATAATCCTACGAGCATACGTTCATGCATTCGTTTTTAAAAAATCGGCGTCATTCCAGTAATTTTTAGTCACAAAATAACATTAAAAAATTAATAATTCCTTTATTTGCATCACGAGGCGCCACATTTATTGGGATTCCAGTACAATGTAATGGAAATTGGTTGAATTATTATGAATTTTTTTCATAGATCATTGTAATACTCCAAACTCATTTGTACATTAATAAAGCAACTAACCGTAGAATAAATATAGCAACTGTTATAAATATATAATAACAAACGATAAGAGAGATTTATTTTAAAATGTTACCAACTCGATAATTTATTATCGACGTTGTTGTACTCCAAACTCATTCATACATTAATATAGTAACTAACTGTAGAATAAATGTAACAATTGTTATAAATATTTTATTTTACATTTATTAAAAATGTTATTATCTCGATGATCCATTATCAACGTTGTTGTACTCCAAACTCATTCATACATTAATATAGCAACTAACTGAAGAATAAATGTAACAATTGTTATAAATATTTTATTGTAGATTTATTTAAAATGTTACTATCTCGATGAACCATTACTGACATTGTTGTACTCTAAACTTATTCGTACATTGATATATACAGCAACTGACTGTAGAATAAACATAGCAACTGCCATAAATATATAATAACACACGATAAGTATATTGGAAGATTCATTAAAAAATGTTACGATCTCGATGATTAATTATCGACACTGTTGTACTCTAAACTCATTCGTACGATAAAATAACAATAGACCATATTTTTGACACAGTTTATTATCCTTAGTATCAGGAAATATACATTTTTTATCATTCAAAAATCCCGGTACTACTCGTGACATCGACGAGTGCTTTCCGTTCAATAAAAAAATATAAGAAATCTAAATTGCCCGCATACTCAAACAGTCAAGTACCCAGACGTTGCTTCACAAAGCATCGTTGCACTACTCAAAAGAAAACTTGCAAACCACAGTGGGTACTTCAAACGCGAGCATTGTGAGGTTCAAGAATGCGTGACCAACTGGCAACATTTAACCACTGACTACTGCAAAAGCTGAACATATGCGTGTTGAACGGAGATATCATCCTTTTTACATTTTTATTCTCAATAACTTAATGTATTTCGCCGAGTTATGTCAGTTATGAGATCGGTAAATGAAAAATACAAAGATCAAGAGCCGTATGGAATATTCATTCGAGAGGTACTTAATATCCCATAGCGGTAAGCCTCGTGAACAATGATCTAAAAACTGAATATCGTGTCGAGGGTTGGATCGAGTATTGGCTAATGGCCTCGTATACGGTACCCGAGTCTCTACTCTTATAAAATATCAAAAGATCAGCGCATATACTGATTAATCGTGCGTTTATATGTATCCATAATAGTATATGATTATGTTAGGCAAACAAGAAACACATAGCAAGTAGGCGTAGAGTCACGTGGCATCAAAGTGGTTCATGGTTTACACGGTAAACCACGGATACGCCTCGACTCAACCCCTCGCAAAATCGGATGAAGCTTGGAAACTGGCAGAGCAGAAAACAGCCACAGAAGGAAAACATTCCCTTTGGGTAGTCCGACATTGTATGCAGACCAGTTCCCACGCAATAGTACCACCGTCGCTCGCTAAACTGTTGTACAACAAAACTATCGCACGCTTCTTTCGTCAACGTTTCGGATTACACGATCCATTGGAGGAGACGCTTAACTCCTACTTCTCTGTCAACGTAACATGAAACCACTGTGGCTGTTTTAAAAAAATTATTTGTATTTATATTTATACGTTATTATCGGAATGTTTGTCATTTCCAGTGGAACAACGATTTCGATAACAAAGATCAATTTTCAGTGTAACGTTCGATCGACAATGGACTTTTCTCGAGGTCGATTCTAGAAGCTGATTGACAAATAAAAATTAAATTCGCATTTTTTTCATTTACGGGAATAATTCTTGTGGTCGTTCTAAGGCTTAAACTGTTTTTTTTAAACTTGAACGTACACTGTGAAAGAAACTGGTGGCAAAGGAAATATTCAATTGATTGAACTAATATTCAGTCAATCGATCAAACTGAAGATTTTTATATATTATTTATTTTTATATTCATTTTAAACTTTACTTTATTTTACTTATTGCAAAGAATTTGGTTTAATTAACTAGACGTATTGTTCATCATCTACAATTGCACATTTAGTTGATTTTATTGGATAACATCCACAAAGAAAAATTATTATATGTATGATCGAAATAAAATATATTTTGTTATCAGCATAAGACGAATATTTTGTTCAAACAAATGTCTTCAAAATAAAATAAAACGTTTTTATTATTGTAAGTTTATGAATTCATTTTATTTTGAATTATAAATAAAAACAACAATAACTCGTGATTGTATTGCACGAAAAGTTTCCTGCGATATCCGATAAACCGAGTGATAAACAGTTTATCGTAAATTAGCTGAAACGAAAATTTTTAAAATGTTATATTCACGTTTATTTCCATTCGTCGAGGACTTGAACGCCGGAGTCACGGCCAGTTAACGAAACAACGGTATATATGTCGTATTTCGTGAGTAATAATACATTGCGAGTAAAGCAAATCGACTGGTCGGCGCTTTATCACAGCAGCTTTTGATCGACCTTGTTCGCCCTGAACCCACCGGCAGCGCGGCGACTTTGGCACGCAACATCACTCGCCAGTATCACCGATAGCCTTTTTTTTTTTTTAGTTTCCTAACTTTGCAAAGCTTTCGATGAATCATGTTTAGACGCCAGATTCCTTTCTACAAGAACTGTTTATGTTCATAAGTTCCTCTTGCTTTGTATCGCGTAACCGATGTTGCGATTTGCCTGACCGATCTGTCTAAAATCTTATCGGTAAGAAAATGATTAAAATTCTCTTGTCGCATCTAACCAATATCTGAATTTGGCTCATAAGATCAATAGGCGATGTCCTTTAATGATAGCACGAGTCGCTAAATGTTTTTGTTTTTTCACCAGTCACACGAGTATCCCTGTTTATAGTTTTTTTACTTCCCGCAGTTGAGTGAAATGTATACATTGAGAAGCAGATAAAACTAGATAATCCAATGGCGCCATTAAAGCCGATTGGTTGACACTGTATGACCGAGAGCCATGATTCGTGGATTTCAAACTAACGCTTCGAGGTGTCCAGTTTCGTGTGTTCCTTGCTTTATATATAAAAAACAGAAGAAAAAAAAAGCGAAGGTCCATCGATCAAAAGCGTACGGGAGTCTCGAGTGGTTTAACAGATCACGATGAACCTCGTTGAGTCTTCACACGGCAAGAAAGAAAAAAAAAAGTAACGATAATACGATAATGGCCAAGGGCGCGCGGTGCGTGCGAGGCGCACTCCTCGTTTGTTATTCGATACGTGGAGGAACAGCAGCGACCGGCTGGGAATGCTCGGTCGCGTGCCCCTACATCCTTTTCAACCTCTCCCTATTCCTGTCGCACTTTGTATCGCATACTTGTGCCCAACAGGTATTATCCAATGAAGCGAAAGAGAAACCAATAGAGAATTAATGGATCAGGGTTAGCGTTGACATGGGCTTGTCGGTCGTCTATTTCAATACAAATTTTATCGATTGAACGATAATTCAATATACTGGATCACTGTTTTTATAAATTTTACCAAATATCAGAAATATTCACCTCTCCCTGTTCCTGTCTCACTTGTACCACGTATTTATGCCCAACGGGTATTATCCAATGAGACAAAAGACAATTAATGGATCAGGGTTAGCATTGACATGGGCGGTCATCTATTTTAATACAAATTTCATCGATTGAATGATAAATCAACATACTGGATCATTATTTTTATAAAATTTACCAAATATCAGAAATGTTCACTTCTCCCTGTTCCTGTCTCACTTGTACCGCGTAATTATGCCCAAAAGGTATTATCCGATGAAAGAAAAGACAATTAATGGATCAGGGTTAGCATTGACATGGGATTGTCGGTCATCTATTTCCATACAAATTTCATCGATTGAACGATAATTCAGCCTAGTAGAAATGTTAAAAATTTTTAAACATTTAAAAAATGTTTACGTACAAATGTGAGAATCAATTGTAAGAAAAAACTGATTGTATCTTTGGTTTCTGATTTTTTTATTAAAAAAAAATGTACTATCTTCCTTTAATGTCGTTTTCGAGAGTTGGTCTCAAACGATATAAAATAAATAAACAAATAAATTAATAATCAAATTGAATGTTTGATATTTATTAATACTACTAGTATCGTACCCGGCTTCGCCCAGGTTTATTTTTAGTATCGTTACGCTTTCTGGGCATTTGTCGTTTTTTCTTATTTTATTTTTAATGACTTGACTGTTTACTGCTTCACTAAAATGTGAATTGCATTTGGAAATTCATGTCAAACAAAAACAGACATTTCCGTTCACCGTATCATAGTAACCTTTTCTTTTTTTAAAAAGCGCAAGCAATACCTACTACGAAGAATAACTTTGCTTTATTAAAAATTAAAATGAAACGTAAAAATTCAATAATACTCTTAGAAAATTCAAATGTCCGTAACTCCTTAAGAACTCAACTTGAAGAGCTGAAAATAGTTGCGTTGACCTAGAAATCAGGAGACCTTTCCAAAATGTCCAAGATCACCTTCCTAACACGCTCCGTCTAGGAGGAGTTTACGGGACGGAATCCACACATTAAGAATTATAGTATAGATTTTTTACCTTTTACAGAGCCACCTCTATAACCAGTCTATCCGTTGACCAATTTTGGCTTTCTCATAAGGGAAAACTTTTTGAAAGGTAGAAAATAATGAGGAAACAGTAAGTAAGGTCGAGGAAAATTATTTGCATTTTTCTGCTTTATTTAGACACGGAAATTTCAATTTGATCTGATGATTAATTCATAAGATACAAAGGTTTAAGTTTTTCAAGGTCTCAAAATACACACGCACATTGGAAAATTTCTTCTAAACAACTTTTGTAGATTTTTTACACCAATTAATTATCATGAAAAAAAAAGTTTTAATCTTAAAAACGAAATTTTCTTAATGAAGAAGCAATAAAGAACTCATGCTTTAATGTTATTATTTTAAGAGAGTTGCCAGGTTCAATATAAAAGAAACCAAGAAATAAAAATAAAATTTAATTATTTTTATTGTCAGTATATTAAGATTAACAATAATTTTTCTTTTAAACTACTTTTCTACGTTGAATTTTTTCACATCTTTGGCATATAAATTCATTGCATCATTTATACGATCGGCTTTCTCAATTCGAATAACGAACGATAAGCTATAACGCGTTGTTGGCACGGTTGTCCAACTCTCGTCGTTTAAGTTCGACTCAGTGATGCAGTTTGCACGCCACGCTGGGACAAATCGCGTGTATATATATCGTAACACACCCGGCTGTTTCAACGTTTAGCAAGGAAACGCATCCGCTATACCGCGCCCAACTGTAGGATACCACAGTTTGTAGCACTTTTAGAGCGAGACAGTAGAGCAATATCGTATTGATTGCGGGAGAGGAATGGAGACCGCGAGAACAGGCCCGAACTGTTATAGGCCAGGCCTCCGAACACATTACATGATTAAACCAGGCCAACGAGCAGGCTGTACTACACTACACGATCGGCCGAGCACCAGGCGTGCTGTATATGGCCTTGCAGCACTTACCTTATTAAAATATCCGAGTGGCTTGACAAGTCCAACCGACTACCCCGAACGTTTGCCGCCGTCAACGAATGTTTTTTTTTTTCCCAACACCACCTCCCTCTAGCTGCTACGATAATCCTCGCAATCCCTCTGACTCTACGATTTCCAAATTAAATTTGAAGAACTCCTGCGTTATGATGCGTCATCGCTATATCGTTAAACCTAAAGATGCCTCATTGTATGAATCTCGCGAAATTAATATAATTTTTAATTCGTAATCTACGGAATTAGACCTTAAAAATGTTTATTCTCGTAATACATTTTAAATCCGTGGCATTAGCATTCGGGGCAGTCCAGGTACCGCTCGGATCTTGTCAAATATGGTTCTTAGCAAGGTATTAACAGTTCCTGATTCACGATAACCGTAACGCTACAGATTTTCTATTCGGTAGGATCGCTGTAAGTAGAATTAAAGTCTCTTAAAGATTTATCAGTCCCGAAGAGGTAATCTGCCGACTTAACCCTTTGCACTCGGGAGGTGTCTCGTTCTCGCAATAAGTGGTGAGCGAGAGTTACCTCTCGAGGGCAAAGGGTTAATATAAAACATTAAGAGTTCTATTGTTAAATTGCTTAAACTTTTTAAAAGAAGATTATAAAACTTTTATTTATCATAAAATGCAAAAGAAATTAACAATTTAAATCGTCATGTGAATTAATGATTCTATTTTAATTACAATGTTTATATTAAAATGATTGCGAACTTTGGCATAAAGTTCATTAAAATTTTTCAGTTGGAGGAAAAAGTAACAGTTTCATAAAAGAAAATGCACTTTGATAGGACATTTGAGGTTTTATTAAGTAGCATTAAAATACAAGTGGAGCGATTACGCGAGCCGAGCCTCCTTAAGATAGATAAGTGAAGGAGGGAAGTTAGTAAGAAGGATACCAGCTAAAGGTGAGTGGGTCGAGGAAGTGAAATTCCAACGGAGATTCCAGGCTAGCGTGTTATTACGGGCATTATTCAGGATTTTATGTCTTCCCCTGAATATTCATCCGATAATTCGTGACACGAGTGGTTATTAATTCGGTTAGAGTCGACTGGCGTCTCCCGACTCGTGTGCATAATTAAGGATGCTTTCGACCTTGCTCCACTCACCGAGATTGAACGGATGAATAAGTGACGGTTGCGGTTGAACGAATGCGAGACCTCGCTCGCGTACGTATTTCACGTCCTGCACAGATCTCTTTCTATACAACAGGGTAATAAGGAAATTGGAAGTGTCATTGCACTTGTCATGTAAATAAGTGGGTATTGAGCCTATTCCGATAGATTTACGATTCCGATGGTATTTCCGGCAAAGTGTGTTCACGTCCAAAATTAAGCTTTTATCCTCCATAGAAAAAACAAAATACGCAAAAATATATTTTTAACAAAGAATTTTATATATTGCATATATTTCGAGATATATCGGTCCGATAAGGGAAATATATTTTGAAAATGTATTGTCGCGTATATTTGATAACGTATAAGAAGAATATACTTTGTCATGAAGGATTCCATTCTTTTAAATATATTTATAATATTATTTCCAAATATCAATAAACAAGGCGATGCTACATTTAAAAAAATGTTTACATCATTGAGGATACTCATACTTAAACGAATATCTGTTGGATTACGTTGGAATTCTGTTAATCAATAGAAAAAAGGACGCTGAATTTTTTTTGCAATTAAAAAACATATTTCACGGGCTAGTTCTTTAGCAATGTGGATAAAAGGTTACATAGTTTTACGTACAAACGTGTTGAAAGCGATTGACAACAATAGAATATAGCGATTTTCTTCACCGTTTTCTATTCGTTGCAAATAAAAAAAATAACACAACGAAAAGGATACTTTATGACGGATTATATCCAAATCTGATGATGATTTACCATCTAGCTTTTGAGGTTAATAGAATAAACTTAAGCCTTCTGGCGTCTATCGCTTATATTAGTTCTCTCGCAGTCAAATGCGAGTTTCTCTCTCTCTCAAAGTGACTAACGCATACATAAGAGCCCCCTCTCGTACCTCTTCCGTTCTTCCCGCTCATTTCTGCTAAGGATATCCTTAAGTCCTTCTTATGCTTTTCCATATTTCATTTTAATGATTCATATCTGCTGTATGTACACTGTTTAAAATTAATATAAAAGATTATAAGAGATTAATAAAAAATGCTAATTATTTTAAAAGTTCAAAATGTTATTTAACAGTATTTTTCAAACCAAGATATAATTCATCAATATTTCTATCTCCGTGTACTTGAAAAGTTATGATTTTATTTATAAATATTGTAATTACAAGTAGAAAAAAGATGAATTTACGTTACTTATTCGTTGAATTCTTTAAAGGTTTTTTAAGTATACAATGTCATGTATATTATATTCTGAATCAGTGTAACAAAATTATAGTTCGATTTATATTTCATATCCTTTCTTTGTAAATTTCATTGAAACTCGTCAGAGTAAAGATATTGTTAATTTTCACAACATTATTAACCTTGAATTGCTCGTAGAATAACAACAGCTAACACGATAGATAAATTGAAATTAATCTATATCGTACGTCGTATCTAGACATTTTCGGGATTAATAATAGAATTTGATTGCGTATTTTATCGATACGAGGGCCTCGCTCAAACTTACGTAATGTACTCGAGTCAAAAAAATCCGTAGGTGATAGGTGTGATAACATCTGTATCTCGTGATCATTGCGACTAAGGAATCAATATTCGATCTCATTCTCGACCTCACTCAATGATACACAGTATTACACAACTGTCAGAAGCAATAATCTACCGGTATTAAGTGTTTATTGTATCAATATAAATAAAAGATAAAACGAAACAGAAAAAAAATATACGTTTTACTCTAGGTTCGATCGTACTTTTAGTTGCGGATCTCAAACGGCGGAAGTTTGCGCATCGTTCGTAATATACACATTGTGATGTAGAATCCAGAAAGTGCATTAATGCGCGGTGCATTTGTAAGCGGATAGATATATAACGTACTCAGAAATTTGATTAAGTTGGTTAACTAATTCAAACGTAATGTTTAACGTTTAAACTATTTGCACTGCTAAGAAAATTACACAATTAGGCAAGTGAATTTACATTAAGTTTACATTAAGTTCTACCACACAGAATATTTTCCTCACGAAACATTTATATTTTCCAGTTCTCGTGAGTATACGAAAAATAGTGGTAAATTCATTTATAGTGAGTTCAATAATTATAGTTTTTTTACGGGAATCATGAGATCTAAAACTTCCCGTAAGGTAATATATCATATAGTTGAATTTATCGTACGTTTACTCATTGTGATGAGTTATTACGTGTGGGAAATAACGCGGTACCGTTTTTTTTCTTCTTCATATACGTTTTAGTTATATCGACAACTAATTTTATTTTTCGGTAACAAATATCGTCATTTTCGAGCATTATTAATCTCGAATAATAAATAAACTCCGTTCTCCGAGTATATTTGTTTATGTATTTACTATTAAATTTGTTAAGACGAGGCGAAACCTTTATACTTGCACGGATGTGCTACTTCTCTTTAACTCCGTCATATTTTACCTCTTTCGCACTAATAGGTGAAGCATGGAGGTTTCGCCTTCCCTTGAGGAAATATAATGTTTTAACGAACCCTACGTTACATAGATTTCAGATATATAGTCTCACCTTCAAGATTTTTGTTTCTAGCGAGTAGAGCGAGAAGAACATCGGGATTGGGTGGTCCGTCGGTGTGATCGCTCGGATCGTGGTGATGATGTCCCGGCGGAAGTGTCGCTGATCCAGTTAGGCTTGCCAAGTTTGGGGGATGACCTCGCGGTGGTACGAGAAGCGAACCCGAGTCGTTGGTACCACCCGCAGAGGAAACACCGGTACCGGTACCACTGGCGGCTGCAGCGGCTGCTGCTGCTGCCGCTGCGGCTAGATGCAACGAATTGAGCCCTGTTGGTCCATTCGGAGGTGTCGAATGCACAGCGGCTGACATGGATAGATCGACACCACCGAGAAGAACCGGACGACAGCCTCCACCGCCGGACGACACCGCCGGGAGGATTCCTCCACCTCCCGGCAGTGGTGCGTACGGCAAATACAGCTCCAGTATAACGACTCACAACTTTTTATATATTTATTTATCCGTTGTATTATACTGGAAAGCTCACTGATTTCTCACTCTGTTAACCACTCACCGGGAGTACACTGCTATATCTGAAGTTTTTTTATTATTCCACACGAGATGTAAGTAAGAAGGGAATGAACCTCTTAGCGTAATGAAAAAATTCTTAAGCTTCGGTGATTTGATAAATTCGTGAAGACTGTCCATTATTTCACATATCTTTCACTTGTATAATTGATGTGTCAGAAGCACGTGTTTGTAAATACTTGAAGCGTTTATGTTTCTCCTATCGTATAAGTATTTCCCGCGCTTTTTTCTTACGTTCACTGTGATCCCACTCGGTGCTTTCTCTTTCTCTTTCCGCTTCACACGAGTAAACTCTGAATTTTCTTTTTCTTACAATTCATTTCGGTCATTGTCGACAATCTCTCGATATTATCGGTTGAACCTTCAGTGCTGCCGTGGCCTTGCAGCAAGTCCGACACCCAGCGCACCGCAAACGAGTCTTAGATAGAGATGAAACGTGTCGAAGTGCGTATGTCGGGGTACGTGATACGGTACACGATCAGCAGCAGGTACTTGTTGGGTGCTCGTCGCGATCGTTGCAGTCGCGGTTACCGTTGTCCGCCGGCTGGAGTACTCGAAGAAACGCCAGCACACGGAAGCCCGACTAGTTTCTCGGGATGATGCGCGCACCCTCACTGCAGCTTCCACGATCGGCAGCATAACTTAACTTTTGAACGCGCACTTTTCGTATTCCTTTGACGTCGATGATCTCCGGCTTGCCATAGCTGCTGCGATCAATTGTATCCAACTCTTTTGACGAGAACCCGCAGCTTATGCCGACGGATTTCTGTATCTCGTTTGCGCGCACTGTACCTAGCGTGGAGCGGGAACCGAGCGTAGCGCTATTTTACACAGTTTTGGTGCTTATCGGAGTGTTGGTACTCGCCGTAGCTGCTTTATCTCGACCATAACCTTGACTATGCGTCGCTAACGGAGCTACTGGCCTGGTAAAGAGCTCGCGCTTGCAAAGCGAGAGATGATCTCTCTCTCTCTCTCTCTCTCTCTCTCTCTCTCTCTCTCTCTCTCTCAGCTGTGGACGATGACGGCGGATTCCTCTCGAAATATAATCGACCAATACGGATGGCCCCGACGACCTTATTCTCCGATTGTTTCACTCGTCTCTCTTCATGCACTCTCCCCTTATCTCGTTGAATTATCAGCCGTGACCGCACCGAATCTCGAGCAACACTCGAGGGCCCGTTGCCTCTCGGACTCAAACCGAACGACGCTTTCCGCTCGTAACGATGACTGAGAACATTCGAGGACCAGGGAATCAACGAATTCTCCTGCTCGTACGATGCATTCGTCACTGAACGTTCACAAACATACGATCTGTCCCGCGCGATCTGCGATCGATCAGTTTTTACACGCGTGACAATGTAAATTACGCTGATCCCACCGATGTAAATCGCGTCGCAGTCCGATTCGTCGGGGGCGAGGAAAAAGTCGCGGACCCTCGTTGGGGCCGCGGTCTCGCGGGCCGCGCCTCGCTTTTCGTCGGCGATCTTAGCCGGCGGCACGCCTTTTGAGGAGAGAGTCCTTTGCGCACAGGACGTCGTCCGCGGGATACTCCTTTGCCAGAATGCGTTTTAGCTTGCCACGGGTGCCTCGGACCTCGCGAAAGAAACTCGCAGGACTGCGGATTCCTCGCGGAGCTCGAGCATCTCGCCGAAAACGAAGAACCGAATTGCCAGCGGCAGCTTCTTTCTAGCTAGGAACTCGTAGCTCCTCTTCTTCGAGTTCTCCTCCGTTTCTCTGCCGATGGATTATTGTTATTATCGTCCCTAACGATATGGACGTGTTATTTATTATTTACTTATATTATAGTCCCAAGTCGTTCGAGTTCGTCGTGATTTCTTCTCCGTTTATAGGCTACGCACTGTACCGTCCGAGTTTGCGAGATACGAATTTTTTATTTCTTTTTTCAACACAGGTGTCGATATTTTTGTGACTATCGATTCCGTACCAAGTCAACATTTAATGACAAAATAATTCATTTTATTTCAGAACCGAATTTTAAATAATCATTTTATACGATACATCGAAAGTTATATATTTTTTTAAGACAACGCGCATCTACATATCGCGGTAGTGCAGTAACGATGAGATTGAGGTGCGCGACGATTTCATTAGCGGATACCGTTCAACTATGGTACGGTGCTCGTGTCGATGCGATTCTCGCGACTCGAATCCGGAAGCGACGAGCAGAGTCGGATGAGGCCTCTCCGTATGCCGACTCTGTGCCACAGTGAGAGATAGATATATATATTATAGATAGAGAAGGACGAGACGGAGGTGCGTTTTGTTGGCGTGGGTGGTGGAGGCGGTAGCGCGGTACCGACGACGAGATACCATGAACGAGGGAGAAACTAGTATGTAGTAGGTATATATGGATGAGGAGCGATAGCGAGGGGTAACGGGGGGAGCAGGGTGTGCCCCTACTTGGTTTGCTTCGGTTGTCTGCACCAACCGAACTCTCGCTTCTTGGTTGTGGAATGCGTTACGTGGAATACACCACCACTACATCGGTACCGGGAGCCCGCTGTATCCTCCGACGATATACGGGGGTGTCGATGGTGGGGATGGGGTTGTAAAAGAGAGTCTCGCGGTACGCCTGCGCCGCACCCCTATATTCCACTCGCAAATTTACTTGAACGACCCCTCTGTCCGTTTACGCCACACGCGGACATCGTCCGCACGGCCGATCGTCCAAAATACAACCACATCTTTATTAATCGTTATTCTTTGTAGTGATTTTCGTGTATTTTATGCAAAAGCGATTGACAAAAAAGGCGAAAAGATTTATCGTTCATTTATGCTCGGAAAACAGCTTATTCGATTCCATCGGTTGGCTGTGAATGGAACTTGTGTCAAATTATTATATTAAGAATAGTTTGTGTTATTTTTTTGTCAGTATTCTTTTATCATTTCGTTATTATAATTTTTAATAAGAAACCACTGCTAGTAATGTTTGTCATATGGGTTGGGCTAGTATATTTATAACCATTGATTTCTCTATCAAAAAATAACTTTTTTTTAAAGATATTTTAACTATATATACAATGTTAATAATAATATTGAGGATTTTACATCATTGGCCACATAATTCTTTATCCATTTTGTTAATAATGACGGCAAATGATTCCATATCCTCTATACGTATTTTATATATCAGCCGGATATATCCTAGAAATATATATCTCAGATGTACTTAATATATATTTAAGATTTATAAATATTTGAAGATTTATAATAATTATATTATGCGGCAAAAAGTTGTATATCTTGTATGTATATCGACATATACCGTTTTGTTGAAATACTTTCACGAGAAAACTTTTTTATAAACAAAACAACGGCTGATGAAAACAAAACTTTTGTTAGTTTAACTTAAAAATTTATTTCACTGGCCATCAACACTAATTTGGTAAATCCAATAGAATCATGTCCTCGGTGTACTCTGATTTTAGTTGTGATAATTGTCAATTCTCCTTACAATCATTCAACATTTTGAATATCTTGGAAGATAACTCGGTTATGTCGGTTTATTTCTCTTATAATAATTTCATCGATAGGTCACGTATCGTATAAAGTCTCGTTCATGTTTCCATACATCTGATTGACGAGGACGTTCAACATAGTTTCAATTACACTGAAGTTAAATAATTTATTTCTGTAATGAAACATTTAATTATTTATTTGTATATTAATTATATCTGTGAGTAAGAAGAATATGCGGAACGTGTGTATCCTAACTTTTTACGATCATGTTGCGAGTGAGTCGATCAAGCTAGCGTCCCTCAATGATGGCGGCCACGGGGTGGTCGACGCCCCCGCCGCGGTATCCACCCTCGCAGCTCACCCCTGGTCACCGCGGTCATCGCTGTACTTGCTCGTCCTCCGAAGCCTTTGATTTAAAAAATAAAACGTCAATGCAAAAGTGAATAAACACTTCTAGAAAAAAAGCAACAAAAAATAATCGATGGTACATGAAATATTTATGTTGTAATTGTACGTTGACCGAACTGAGTACATCGAACCAACCGACGCAGAACGAAATTCTGTCAGAAATGCCTGCAAGTTTAGCTGACAGTCCTGGCAATCCTCTAGCGCGAAACCCCTACACGATAGTGCATACAGTTTGAAAGTGTGTGTTGCGCTCATAGTGCGTTGCACTCAAGGAAATTAAAGGGAGGGTTGTAGGCCTGGGTGGATCGGTTCGTTGTCACGAGTCGCGCGTTGTCCTTCTTGGCATTATACCTCGTTTATACTATCCATCCTACCTTTATTCACTACGCAATACTTTTACAGGAGAAATATTCCTAAGCCGCTTCTTTAAAAGCTCTTTATAGGTGAAATAGTTGAGTCACGATACTGGCCGAAGAAGAAGCCGAAGAAAAAGACGAAGAAGGGAAGGTAGAATAATGAGGGAGAACCGAATAAGTCAAACAGTTCGGAGATGTTTGCTCGAAGAAGATGCGCAAAGGAGTAGGATATGAGAAAAAAGTACTGCGGATGGCATTGATAGCCTGGACGCGGGAAGAGGACGAGAGGAGAGGACAAGGATATACGAGGAGGTATGAGAGAGCAAGTCCGTTTGCTCGATATCGAACGAGGGACTATCCGCCGAGAGAGGCGGAGTCAGACCCCAGTTGCTATGGGAACATGACACTCTCTTTCCCCAACTGTGCGGTGCTTTACGGAGCTTTTAAAGCGCACGAGGTGCCGGGTCGAGCTTTCCCACCGTAGCTGTACACTCCCTCCTCTCGATATATACACAGCGGATTCGTGAAAAACTCACAGTTTCTTACGTCCATCTTGCACCCAAAGAAGATATCACGTACAGACTCTCTCGTCCTTTCATTTTTATGGTTTTATGGATGCTGCATGTCGCTTCTCTGGAATTACGATCTCGTAGATAACAGATTCTGGATTAGAGACTGAATACTAAATTTATATTGCATTTGTTTCTTTTTTACTATCTTGTCTTGGATTCAAAATAAAAAAGAATATAGATTAAAAGAAATAAAGCAGGACCAGAGCGTTCATTACCCTTTTTATTTTTATTTTTCTTTCAAACTCGATACTCACGAGCGAGTAGGGCAGTCCACCGATTTCATAGTAAAGAAGATTTATTTCGTTTTATTTCATCTGTCAAATTTCATATTTCATCTAAAAAAATCATTTTCTACGATTAATTGTTCCTTACGGTGTTCCGATCATATAAAAAATGCCTAAATCAGATTATAAAAAATTGTAGGAGGAAAGACAAATAAATATAAAATAACGTTTTCAAAAATTACTACTTCCACAATTTTTTATCTTCAGATCTCAACATTTTTTCACACTGTCACGAATAATGAAAACCAGTGGATCCCTGTTACAAGAAAATTCATTTCGGCTTCCTTCGTAGAGAAAAAAAACTGTTAAGAGTGCTAAGATATTATTTTAAATGTTTGGTTAACAGTTGAATAACTATAGAATTTTCAAAGTTATTTTAGTGCTCCCCATAGTGTATTTTCTTTTTTTTTTTCCATAAGGCTTATAGTCATAGTGACTATAGTTCATATAGTCAACACAGCGAAAGAGAGAACGAAAGAGGGATGGAATGACATATGCAGAATGTAGCCACCTCCATATTTCACAGCGAGTTATATTCGCGAGAATTTACGACCTACGCTCTCGACTTTACTCCCTCGGCGAGGTGCGCTTTCATTCTTTATTTTGCTCTCTCGGCAGTCCGATGCAGCGCAGACTAGAACCTGTCGGGGTGTGCATTTCCCTAGACAGCATCATGCTCTTTCACCCCCAATTTTTATTCTGTTTCTTTTTATTTTTTCAAGATTTACCTACTAGTTTTTACTGTATTATGCATTACCATGCAATGTATTTCATTTTTGTAATGGATTTTGGGGATAAATACATTTCTGAACTAGGATATGGGAGTCCTCGTTGTAACTTGTATCCGATTGAAGTAAAAAATCAGATAATGAGACATTGGCACAGCCAAATTGGTGTATGATACTCGAAGATAAAATCAATAAATTGAGCAAGGTCTTAAAGAGATAAGTGATTTCAGCTTTATCGATAGCAAAAAATAATTCGGCGTCATTCGCGACGTTCACCGAGAGAAAAGATTTCGTTGATTCGAATAAATCTTGTTTTCGACGATGAATCACGATTACGATATTTCATTGCCTTCGAGTAAACATTTATTCGATAGTACTTACTAAAGAATCGATTTATTTTATTCAAATGAATAATATATTTGAAATCATCGTTTCAAAGAGATATTTATTTGACGGCATTATACGCGACACTGCTTGACGGGAGACGTGATTTATGTTTTTTTAACAGTGTTGTATCAAGAGCGCAAAACCAGCGAAACGCCGATTGTCAGATCGTTACCCAGATGAAAAAGTTTTTTAAGGAAACTGGTATCCGTGAAAACGTTATTAAATTCGAAAGTATGTGATAATTATTGAACATTAAACGGATCCTCGAACCTTTCCAAGGTTAGTACGATAAGCATGCAAAAATTGAACATAACCTATAATGTAATCATAGATGAGCATCAGGATTTATTTATAGACACATATTTAAAAAGTACCGAGATATGCGAAACGCGTGTATCCTCTGACGCCAAAATACTGTTATAGTATTTGTTTGTTTGTGTGTTTGCAATAAAACACCATTTTTTTGCAACAGCAATTGGTTCGTTGTGATGTTTCTGTTACTATACCTTAATCTTAACTCTTTTGAAGTTAACTAAAATAAAAACAAGCATCCAAAGTGAACGTGCCTGATAGGACACACCAGGCACTACAGGATTTGGTGAGATTCGTTCGAGAGATTTAAAATGCAGGATTTTAATGAAATTCATCTTTTAGAAGTAAATGAAAGTAATTCGTAAGCTTCAATACAATTTTCATTGATTCAATGCCACCGTATTTAATATAATTCGCGATCATTTTGATAAAAGATGTAGAAAAGTATTAACTTAAATATGTTTTTTCATTGACGGCTAATAAAAGTTTTATAGACTAAGATTTTAATGAAATTTCTTTGATTCAATGAAACTTTTTCTATCGGTGTAACGGCAACAACATGCTTCTACATTAAATATTTTGTATGTAAGATAGAAGTATCAGAAATGCATGCGAGAACGTACGTCGTGAATTATTGAAGAGAAATTTTAACTGAAATTCGATACGCTGTGGAGATGAGAGAATTAGGTCAAACATTGGAAACTTTAGACGACGATCCAAGCAAGAGATAATGACACAATCATGGTAATTAAACTTTGAATGATTCCATAAACGATGTAATTCGTTTGCGTCATTATCTTTCCTCTATGAATATTAAATATATAATAAATGTATAGATTATAAAATATGTTACAACATGTATGTACATTAAAATATATGCAAAAATATATTTTTTTCAGGATATATCCATCACATGTATCACAATATACAGGGTGTCCCATTTTTTAAAATATACTCAAATATATATCGAAAACTAAGAATTTAATTGAAAAATGTTTCGGACAAAAGTTGTTGTATATTAAGGGGAACATCGGATAAGCATATCAGTCATTGGGTCCGGGATCTCTGGTGGACCCATTGAGGCCTAATATTTATTTTTTAATGGGAACTCCCTATTTTTTATTACAATTTCTAATTTCTCGTTAAAAAATTAATAAGTTTTACTACGAGTCATTTTTCGTTTTTCGTCTTCGTACAGCCCCAAAAGGTTATTCGAACTTTTCGAAGAAATTCAAAACCGAAGACATCAATCGAGAAGTGGACTTGACTAACAAATTTAGATGAAATAAGCCCTCTTCAGGGTTATATGATGTATGAAATCCGATCGAGAAATTTCTCCGTGGTGTACATGGTGTAACGGTAATGTGAGCGGTTCTTAAACTTTTGGTAATGCGTAAAAAATAATGCAAACGAACGCTCAAAAACTCTTCAATGTTTGACAATTTATCGTACAACTCGTTATAATTTTAATTAACAAAGTAACAAAGATTGACGTATCGCCACATTTTTCACGGGAAAACATTGAATAACGTTTGAAGATGAAAAACGAAAAATAACTCGGAGTAAAAGTTATTAATTTTTTAACGAGAAATAGAAAAAAATCAATAAATAATAGGGGGTTCCATTTTGAAAACAAAGGTTAGACCTCAATAGGCCCAGCAGAGGCCCCGGACCCAGAAACAGATAAGCAAGTCCGATGTCTCCCTTTATTTACAACAACTTTTGTTCGAAACATTTTTCAATTGAATTCTTAGTTTTTTTTTTAAACGGGACATCTTGTATAAGCAACAAATACAATTTGTTGTGAAATATATATTTTTGCATATATTTTTTCGTCCACGAGATTGTACGAAAGAAAGAAAAATGATTTCTTGGATCCATCTTTTGATTAATTTCGTCACAAATTATTGAATATATTCAGGAGAAAAATAAAATAAAATTAAATTAATTCGATTAATACATTTTCTCTACAATTTTGAGGAAATTTAGAGGATAACATCGGTAAGAAAGTATAAAAATAATTTTTTTGTAATTATCTAAATTGCGACTGGATATATAGATTGCGACGTACGGACGCAAAACGAGGAATTATTCGAAATACAATTTTGCATTCGATATATAATTTATTATCAAACGTATTTCGTAATTGTTGTCGTTATTCCGCATTAAAATGGTACAAAACTACTTTCACAACGAGTTATCAGAGTATAATATCATCGTTGGATGTGGATGTTGGGTTCGAGGTTGACTAACGGGCAACACGAGAACTCGGAGATCCTTATTCACCCTCGTTTTGCGCTCGTAACCACCCGGTGCTCTTCAAACTTTTAAAAGTATCTTTGCCCCTTTGCAGGTTCAGAATTTTTAACCTTTCGTGTCATAAAAGTTTAAGGAGTAAGGGTTTGGATTTTTAGGAATCGTTGATAGTTTGTGGTCACGTTGTATTCGTTCACGGTTTAAGGGGTGCTGAAACCAGTGGTTAAGTATTCGAGAATCAACGCAATTTTTTTAGCGATACGAATCGTCGATTTTAACAATTATTTTCGTAACTTTTGGAACACTGATATAAATCAAATTAGTACAATTTATGTATGGAACAATGTATACATAGAGTTTGTGCAATTTTAATAATGACAAATGTTTCAAAGCGAGTGCACTATGATCGGATGATTATAAAACTGTGTCATTATGAAAATTGCCAATCTCGGTTGATCGTTTTCTAATTCAATAATTGATTTCACACGCTTTGACGAATTTCCATTTGTCGAGTTAATACAATATTCCGAATATACATTTATGTAACAAATATACATTTGTCATGTACAGAGAAAATATATCTTTTTTTTTTTTTTTTTTTTTAATATAGATTTATTGTATATTGACAAAGTTAATTCTTCTCACGTTCATTAAACGTTAACCAAGTTACAAATAAAATGAACTAATATGTTACATGCAAGAGATATCTAAAAATTGATACCCTTTGAACAACACGAGTAAACCAATTAGTTGGTTAAGCGGGCAAACCCCCATGAAATTCAATTGTCTTCGCCCCATGCGTTCTTGGGCTAACCACCCTACTAGCATTTCTCTTCTATCCCTCCCTCTCGAATACTGAAACGGCAGTGAAGGTCCTACGTTATTAGGGTGTCAATTAAATTAGATCGCCTTCCACGGTCCCTCTACTGGACTGGTTCAACTCGTAAAATGTCATTCTATCTTCACCCTACAATGTTCCATTGGATATGAGACTTTAATAACCTTCAAAGAAATAGTAATTTAAAAAAAAACAACAACAACAACACCGGGAAACATTTTTATTCATGTGAATTATATGTTGCATTTTGTTATTTTAACATTTACACGTATATTGTTAATTAGTTTAATTTAACCGTTGAGGTATGGATGACATAC